>JAHLTZ010000009.1:600000-782257 GCA_025786725.1 Syncephalis fuscata | reverse complement strand
CTTGTTCCCCACCGAATATATGTTTAAAGTATATTGAACTAGTAGTTTAATTATACTGCCAATGCCAACATCTTGAATGTACCAGCTATTCCATGTCTATAAGCAAATACAAAACATGCTATATAGTTAATGTATAAAATATCAATACTAAATGCCACCTACATCTATTAATGGCAGAATGCTGATGCACGCAACACATAGTATATAGCTAGTATACAGCTAATTGATATACTATATCACTTACCGTTTATTACTAGCAAGCAGTTGATACATACAGTACAGATTATCTAATAAGTGTATAGTTAATTGGTATGTAGTATCCCCTATTTTCTGTTAGTATTAATTTGTTGAAGTACATAGTAAGCGTTCAATTAGCGCATAGTCAATCAATATAAGATGCTAGTTATCGGCTATAAATATGAAGTTATTGATAAGCACATTACACATAATCTAATCAGTGTATAACTAATTGACATATAATACCGTTGACAAATCATTATACAGTGACACCACATATTAGCACTAATATTTGATACACACAGTACATTTCGTGTAATTAGCTCATAGCTACTTAACCTACAGCATCACTTGCAGCCTATTGCTACCAAGTTGCTGATGCACAATAAATTACATGCAATGAGCACATAATTGATTAATATACAATAATGCTTACACTTTATTCTTTTTAGTTTGATAAATAAAATATATTTAACTAAAGTGCTAATCATCATACAATACTACTTGCCTTTTATTAATATTAGCTTATCATATTAGTATTGTAAATACAATATTTGCTTTATTAGTTTATAACAAACTTACCATCTGTTTACGTATTTATTACATTTATCGTATGTATGAGGATGTACCAATTATTGTAAACAATTCATAATTGAAGCTTACAATCTAGTAGCATCATTAATCCAATCTATTGTTAGTGAATATAACAGTTGGAATATCTATTTTGATTGAAACATATTGCAACGGATTGGAACTGACTTAGCATTCACAATGACTGTAGTGGCTATAAACGGTATAATAATGATGCAGATGATGCAATAGAAAGCTTTATAGTAATAATGATCTGTTGAAATAAACAGATGGAATAAAAAGTAAAGGTTTATAGTATAAACTGTTTAGCAGAAAGCAGATTGTAATGCTGATAACACCGGTAATTACACATTTACATTAGCCATTTAAGTTTATAAATATGATGAGATATCAGTATACTGTGTTGTATGAACCATATCATTAATGTGGAATGTAAATTGATAGCAGTGCATCCACATGACAATTTAAAACATATGTTTGCCAATATATCAATGTTAGGATGGTGTAAAGTCATGCATTTACTTTAATTTCTGTGAGATCTACAAAATGGTGTGACAATACTAATGATCCAGTATGTATGTAATAGAAATTTATATGCCAATATTTACAGCGCTATTAAACGATTAGTCGTACGATGCAAAACGGAATTTATTAGTTCTGCAGCAACAGCAATATGCATTGCTACATCTTTGCTGATGCTTTCACCGACAAATTTAATTCTCAAATCTATACGCATCAGATACAACATAATATAATATAATAAGTTGTATTTACATACATATATCTGTCATTGTGCTAAACTAGTCGTAATTTCTTAAATTATAAAATTATCATGGCTGATACATTATTGTTTTCAATTGGACGCTGTGATTATTATCACAGAATCGAGCTGTACACTTAGTTTATAAATATAATATATTCATATGTAATATCAATACACGCATCGTGAAATTTTATTCATTTCACCTATTACACTATGTACACTACAGTTAAACACTACTATTCATCATTTCACTAAATCATAAGTCAGTTTGTTGATTAGCACGATATAATAAATAATCGATTAAGCTAAAAGCGAAATTCATAAATGCTGCACTCCAACTATATGCTGTTCAACTAGCAATACTATTGGACGATAGCTTGACATAAGGCGGAGAATGCACCTAACCATTGGTATTATTGTATGCGTTTCTTTATTATTAACAGCAAGTGCACTATTAAATAAACTATCGTTAAATGTTGCCCACATTATGGCTGTTTATTTGTTGTAATTGCTAAATCCTTGTATTGCTTTTTAACATAGTCTTCTGCTTGATTATCCATTAGACCAGCGTTGAATTTTTTGTAGGAAAAGGCCAACGACTTCCATAATTCATCGTTCGATCTGTCGACTGCAGCAATGCTATTTATAGGAACCACACCATTGGCATAGCCTACTACTACAGCATTTTGCGTAATGCATATAGCTGATAATCATATAAGTATGTTACAGTTATTTATAGTTCAATATTCAACTTACCACGGGACTGATCTCCATTTATCCACCATTGTTTTGATTTAAGGTCGCTTATAACTAGTTAATCCATTATTAGTAAAGAATTATTGTAACTGTCGTATATGTACTTTTTACATAGCTTGAAAATATAGCTTTCATCATTTTGCTCCATCAGGACCTGGGCGGAAATAGTTATAAAGAGGTATTCCACATCCTGGATTAAGAACTACGTAGCAATCATATCCTTTTTGCGGAGGACCTTCTTAATAACAGAATAAAGGGGACGTGGAGTAGGCTTTGGTGTTTCAAACATGTTGTAATCTCCAGAGTACATATTCTGCCAGCAAGGTTATTGTGTCAGCGGTTTAAACTAGTCATGGATATACATACTTTGAATAGTCTAAAGGTCCAATTTTCAGTTTGGCTATTTCCACATAAAACTCTAACGTTACGTTGATCATCTTTCTTTACAAAGTATTTTCCTTGCGTAATATACGCGCCTTCTTTTAAACTCATAGAAGAATCAATGCTAAGGCCTTCGACGCCAAGTGCGCCAGGTCGACCTAAACCATACTCAAAGGTAGGATCTAGTATTGCGTCATGGTTATTATTGCATAGCAAATAAAGCTATTCAATAGCTACCTTTTGTAGCAACAAAGTTCATTAAATTGCTACCCTGTTTAGCGGCAAAGTCTGCAATTCCTGCCATACTCTGACCGGCTGATAGTAGCACCAGTAGCGGTAAAAAATAGCTGGTTCCAGATAACATCATGAATCGGCGTTTAATGTCTATATCCTTGTTGCCTCGTAAACAGTTGTGATTGCAGTAGTGAGAATCAGCAGGTGGGAACTAAGATGTGTATGATAAAGAAATAAACAACCATAAACCATCTAATTATTTATATCAAATAGTAGCTCGTGGCATACTGTTGTTTAAACAAACAGATGTGCTTTCTGATGGTGACCTGCATGGAAATGAAACATTCTAATTGAAGAACAGCTCAAAATGGAATTTTGCAATTGTTTATCGTGATAGGGGGTGCTGTTTTAGATTCAAATGGCGTCTTCTATTCAAATTGGCAATTGGTTTATCACGTTTACGTTTTAGTAAAAATAAAACGACAGCGGTATAGGATAGTCAAAAAGGAATAATGAGGGGCGGCAATACGCAATCCAAAACAAAGCTAGCTGAGTAGCAATTCAAAATGGAAACGAATGGTTGTCTATGTTGGCTGAAGTGTTGAGCTGAATTTAAATGTCATTTTCCATTTAAAATGGTAATCAAACTATCATGTCTACACTCCTAGTACAAATATAGCGACAGCAATGTAAGATAGCCAAAAAGGAATAGCTGAAACAGCGGTAGATAGCTCATCCGTTTACTTGTGTTTCTTTGGATTAATTAATAACCACTTGTATATAGCACTATCACTGTTTTTACAAATTAATGCTTTTCATAGTAAAGCATATGCGATATAACTGCTTATTGTTTACATTACCACTATTCAAGCCTTATTTATACAATAAACAATGGTGTTAATACAATCTTTGCTTTATTATTATACGCTTCATTGCAGCTTATATTTATCAAACTATTTTTAGAACATTGCCAAAAAGAAAACACAAGCTGACGTAGTTGCGGAGGGGGATATTTTAAACGCAGCTGAAACAACCATAATAGTCAACTTATTAATTTTCTAATCGGCAGTCCAAAAACATTTGTATTATTGTATAAATTCGACAGCTGAAATCATTTTTATGCTCTACTTTCTACCAAGCACTCGCTACTATCTACTCTCAAACCTCACTTTCTACTTGCTGGCAATTACGCGCTACACTCTACACCGCCATCCTTGCTCTACTTTGTACTAACAAGTCAACATCACCATGAAGCTTTCCATTGCCGTCGTCTGCACCGTTCTCGTGGCCTTTGTGGCTACTACAACCATGGTGGATGCTAAGCCAACCTCACCCGTCGTGCTCCAAAGGATGAAAGTTCTGACAGAGGCCCTATCCCTCCTTTTGGCGCTTGTAAATGTCGAGATGATGATGGCTATTGCACTAGCTGCACTCCTGCTTACACTGGTCTTTCTATACCTATCATTGGTGGTGGCAACCACGATCGCAAGGGCTTATTGGTAATATAATTGAGCTGTTAGTTCAATGTATTCAAGGCATATGTTATGTGGACACAAGTCTATTCAACAGCTGCTGGTCAGCGCATTCATATATCAATCCTCATCCAATGCTCCGGTTTATTCATTCTTTGATCCATGGCACTATTATATTGCTAATAGGTGTGCACTGATGTGTGCAAACTTGTAGTAATAAACACATAATTTTATTTTAAAAAATAAATTAACAATTAAAATATCAAATAACTTGTTTATTAAACTTGGATCACCAAACATAACATGTATACTGGACATATTATTCATATTTGCGTGTCGTTAGTATTCAGCTGAGCCTACTGTAATATCATATGGTTAATACTTATGACACAATCATAGCAAACAAAACAGTATTTATAATTACAATAATGCCTATAGAAATTTATTAAACCTATTGATACGTTGAATGTTTGACTTGCTAAAGCTTACAGCAAAACGATCTAAATTACATTGATTTGTGCTAAATTAAAATAACTTATATTCTAATACTTTGTACTTGTAACAACTTTATGCCATTAATGATTATATTCAACAATAATTTATAAATATATCAAATTTTGCCAATAGTTGTTAAATAGTAACATAAATACGATATATAGCAGCTGACAGTGTATATTTATTAATTATTTTAGTTGTACCTCGATAAATATCATCTAAGCCATGCATGCTGCATCATTTCTTTCATGGTGGGACGATCTGATGGATTGATTCGCATTAGTGACTCAATAAAATCACGCGCTTCTTCACTACAATTTAATGGTTTGTGTTTGTGCTGCTGGTGTTTAATCAAATTACGCATGAATTTTCGACGTTTTTTCTTCGGCCAAAGCAACTCGTTTCCTTCACTGTCATACTCCACTTCATATGGCGCATGGCCCATAAATAACGCATAAAGCGTAGTGCCCAATGACCAGACATCAAATGACTGCATATTGATTTGTTTTGACGAATAATATTCTGGCGGTGTAAAGCCTAGCGTTCGACCTAGTGGCTTATGTAGTTTTTCAGCAGATGGGATTGCCCAATTAAAATCTACAAGTGTCACTTCAACGTTTGGCTTGTCATCATCTTGGTGTGACACTACATTTACCATAATATCTATTATGGCAAGTTAAAGCAATTCAATATCTAGCTATATCTTTCCACTTACTTTTTGGCTTGATATCGCCATGTGCCCAACCAGCACTATGTAAATAAGCAAGTACTAATATCAAATTAATTTAAAGCGTTAGTCATATCAACCACTTACCAATAAGCAATTGCCGCGCAACATCACGCAACTCTGTATTTCTTTGAAGCGGACTAAGACTGACCGCGTATTCATTCAACTGAATGCCATCTACCAATGATAATACAGTACAGCCATAGCCATCAGCAGTGCGGAAATACGTTACGAGCCGACTTTTAAGTTTCTGAAATGGTATAGCCGTGTCGTAGCCATGCCATTTGGGTATTGAAGGCATTGGAGGATCCAATCTATTAAGTGCCTATTGCCATTTGAACTGGCTAGTTAGTTGTAATTAGCCATTTAAACCGTTTATACATACCAATAAAGAGCGAATTTCATTTGCGTACGATCTAGTACTATAACTACATTTAAGAAAGCCCGCCTGGCCTTTATAAGTTGCATAAGCTGAATACTCATCAGCAGAATCTCTATGAGTACGCTCCCTATCTATTACTAAACCGTGTACACCAAATGCATCAGGCTGCCCACTTTCGTATTCTTGAGTATATACAGAAAACGGTAATATATCAGTCATCGAACTTGTTGAAACAAACGCTTGATATTCTGCCGCTAGCCATAATGACGATGCCAATGAGCGACGACAATGATTTAACATATAGTCTGGATTAATACCATATATTGCTGAATAACTAGTATGGATGCCTGTACATATTAAAGCTAACGCCCAAATAAAACGCATGATTTACAGAAATATTGAAGTTGTAACTAAAGAGAAGGATATATGTAAAAGGATATGCTTGTCAATAAAGTAGTTTATTTTGTATATAAATAGTGGTAGACTACATCATCATGTGTAACCACGCAGCTCAATAGCAAAGAAGAGCATGATGCTGCTTATCGAGCATCATAAATTCAATAGTTTCAATAATTCTAACAGTAAAAAGCACTAAAAGTATTATGCGTATCATTTACATTAATCAGATCTCTATGATCAATATTAAGCGTAAATAATAATAATAATAATAAAACAAGACATTTCTTTTTCTGTTTCCTTTTGTTTTCAAACAAATAACAGCTAATCGACCAAGTATTTTAACGCGAGACCATGCAACCTAAGAGTCATTCTTCGTCGCAGGGTCTAGAGGCTGAGGAATTGTTGCAAGCTGTTGTTTTAGCCGACAGCTTTGATGATCGTTTTAAACCGCTTACTATTGATCGTCCACGTGTAAGTTTAGCGTTTGTTGCTTGTCAGCAATAGAATGTCTACTAATCTATAGCTATCTACAATGACTACAGTGCTTAATCCCTCTATGCAATGTGCCGTTGATCGAGTATACGCTCGAGTTTCTCGCTTTGTCTGGTGTTCAGAAAACATTTATTTTTTGCCAATCTAAATCGGCACTTGTACGTGAATACATTCGGTTAGTAACAACATAAAATACTATATTAGCATATGTACTGACTATAATATTGCTTTATAGCCAATCTAAATGGGGCAAGAAGACTTCATTAATGGAGGTAGTGACCATTGTGTCGCAAGAATGCTATTCAGTAGGCGACGCACTACGTGAACTTGATGCCAAACAGTTCCTTGGTGGCGATTTTATCCTAGTTCACGGCGACTTGATAGCCAACTTTTCGCTTAAGGATGCCTTGGATAAACATCGCCAACGAAAACTGACTGATAAGAATGCAATTATGACTATGGTAAGTACAATGTAATAGTAGTGGAGTAGCACTCACAAATCAGTTGTAGGTGTTAAAATCAGCCAGTCCACTCCATAGTACTCGGTAGGTCATTTATTTATAAAACAAGTAATTAGTAATGAATAGTAATTAATCTAATGTTGTATAGTGATTTCTCATATGCCTCGGTATTTGCATTGGATGCACAATCGAATGAATGTGTTTACTATGAAGCATTGGACGCATTTCCTCGTAAAAACAAAGTGACTCTGGATTGTGAAATCTTTAAAAAACATTTTGAATTGGAATTACGTAATGATTTAATTGATTGTCAAATTGATATTTGCACACTAGAAGTAAGTGGAGGTGTACTTTTACGGCATCATATTGATATGGATATTGCTATTTAATTAATACTATGGACTGTATAGGTACTAGCATTATTTACCGAGAATTTCGATTATCAAGATATTCGACGCGACTTTGTGCATGGCGTGTTAACATCGGATTTGTTGGATAAAACCGTTTATGCTCATGTTCTTGATCATGCTTATGCTGCTCGTGCCACAGGACTTCGTCTTTATGATGCTATTAGGTAGATGGGCCTAATATCTAATAGTATTAATGACTAATGATATATATATATATTCAATTAGTAAAAATGTACTACGTCGCTGGGCCGATCCCATTGTACCTGAAAGTATGGCCCAAGGCAAAGATCGGTGTCAGTTTGTAAAGGGTCGCTGGTATAAAGGGGAGTGCGTAGTAATTGCACGATCGAGCCATATTGGTTCCAATGTATTATTGGGCAGTGGCTGTGTCATTGGAGAGAATGTTAGCATTGACAACACTGTACTTGGTCCCAATTGTCATATTGGTAATTACGTTGTAGTTCTACTCAAATAGCTATTGTAATTATAATGACTATAGGCAATAACACACTATTACCGATGCTACTTATGGGAGAATGTGCAAGTTGGTAGTCAATGTACTATAAATCGATCCATTTTGGCCAATGATACACAGATTCATGATAGTGTTACTGTATCAGCTGGATCTATTCTTGGGCCACAAGTAAGTAGTTGACACCATTTGAATCTATATCAGTTTGAGTCCGTATGATTATTAATAGAATGAATTTAGGTGACAGTTGGACCCAATGTAGTCATCCCAACTGGAACTAAGATATTTAACGCTAGTTTACATTCAGATGCCATGATGGTAATTTTACATTAAATAGTATATAACAAAGTTTAATAGAATTAGATACTGGATCATCTATTGATCTGGGCGAGCATGGTGTTGGTAGTTTGTGGCTAGGAGACGACGACGACAATGATTCTGACGATGAGGAGGTGGATCCACGTCAACGAGCAATTGGTGAACTAGGTCGGTTAACAATAATTAGAATAGTCAAGTATTAACTATTAAACAGCAAGTGCATTGGCCGGATTTGACTTTGAAGAAGGACTTACGTCGGATTCATCTGATGAAGATAGTGACTCGGATGTTTCTGATATTGGCGGAGAAGATGAATTTAACTATGAAGTGGCCCAGACATTTGAACGAGCTGTCACTGATAAACATTCTGTAGAAGTGGCAGCATTAGAACTGAATACGCTACGCATGTCATACAATGCCAACTATCATACAATTCGTCAACTACTTATTCCAGTGATTCTTCGTCACGTAGACATGTCAGCCATGGCAGTTAGTTTGAAAAAGGTAAATTATTGCTAATTGATGATTGATCAATGATCACTGATATTTGGTATTGTTAGATGATGACTACATGGGCGCCTTTATTAGGCCGAATGATTCATTCAGACAAAGATCAGGTTGATGCTTTATTTCTTTTACAGGTAACGAGTGATAGCAACTGTATAGATGTATTGATACTAATACAAGCTGATATAGGAATACTGTGCACATAGTGAATTGCATCGACGGGCATTCTTCCCAACCGTAAGATACTTTTATGAACTAGATGTCGTTGAAGAAGAGGCTATTGTTGCATGGTATGGATCAGCACGGGCGCTTTCAGTAGACAAAGCATTAAGAGATTCGGTAAGCTAATTGGCAATAAGCAATTCAATCTAATCATCAGTATAGGTGACACCATTTGTACAATGGTTACAAGAAGCAGACGAGGAAGAAAGTGATAGCGACGAGGAATGATGAACAAGAACAGCAAAAGGCTTAATCATTACACGACACATCCTCATAGACTATAAGTTGCATTGTATCGTTTTCTGTGGATGTGAATTGATGTTTGAACAAGTCAATACAATGAAAGTAATAGCATTTTATTTATACTTGTCATATAATTATGAAATAACATTGTAGCTGATCATGAGCTATCGAATTAACACTGACTAATTAACACTTTTAATCGACTTGAACACATGGATGGATAGTAAATATAATAGTTACTATAGTTGATGCTATCTATTATGTAATATATAGTATAGATAGTATATTGTTTGTTTTATTTACTTACATGCTTAAGTAGCTATTATTGTATTGCTGTATATCAAATAGCCTATTTTATTTTATGTTGTACAATAGACTGGTATATACTAATGGCTGATTTATTTGTACTTGTTAATTAGCATTAATTTGAGTTGCTTACATGTATGTCAAGTAGTAAATACCGAGGAACAGTAAACAATTAATATGCTTATTAGATCTGGAGTTACTATAATTTAATAATCTACCACCAAAAGAACTTGTTCTATCGATATTAACCATGATTTATTAAATGAAAGACAGCTGAAACTTGTAGAACCAGCCAGATAAAGAATGTATAATATAATAACAGGCAAGAAAAGGCGAGATGAGGGAATATGAACTGTCAATTTAAACATTAGCTGTGAAACATTTGTTCTACCGAGTTACCTGGGAGTGTAACGTATACATCAATATAATAGCTCATAGCAAGTATGACATCAATGCACCGCACCAGTATGAAACATAATGCCGATCTACTAAAAACTAAATACTGTGAATATCATACACAATGCTAATCTACAGCATAGCCTAGTTTGTAAAGCAATAAATATACTATATTTGCTAATTATTAATATTGAAATTGTATTTATTATAAAATAAACGTGTAGAACAATAGTAATTGAACCGCACACATACACACACCATATCTATGGCCTATAATTATCCATCTAAAATGTGGTCTAATAGGCTGTGACAGTGGTGCCGCCATTTGGATACCCACACGTTGGTACACTGTCACCGTTAATGCAAGTAGTGCCAGATGCACACTTGAAGGAAACCCATTGGCTATGGTCGCACTTGACAACAGCATTACCGCGGCATTCAATTGCACCAGCGGTACATTGTTCGGTAGAAGAGTAGGTAAGACGAGATGTAGTAGTCTTATTTTTGGTTTGAGTTTCAGGATATGCGGATTCTGGAGCGGTAGTATAGTAGTAGTAGTAGTAGTAGTGTCATCGGAATAGGCTGGGGCAGCGACTGGGGCAGCGATGGGCAGGGCAGGGCAGGTGTGCTTGTAGTAGTGTCCTCAGAATAGGCTGTTACTGGTGCAGCTGGTGCGGGAACAGCAGGGGCAGGTTTGCTTGTAATAGGGATATCATAACTAATAGGTGTAGTGACTGGAGCTGGAGCTGGTGCAGTGTATACTGGTTTTGAGTTGTCATTACTATCAGTGTTATTCGTTGGTGCGGTAGAGTAGCCAGAGTCAGCAATCATGATATCGGAGCACTGCTCGTAATGCTCGCATGGCTGGACATGGCAGCCTTCCCAGGTCCATCGAAGTACCTTACGGCCAGAAACATTGGACGGGAAAGTAATCGTCCAGCTATGGTCGACATTGGGGGCAGCGCAGTTCTCCTTGTCGGCAACCTTAATGGAATTACCAAGATTTTCATCAAGAACAAAGACCGAGCATGGACCAACATGTGGAGCCGATGCTTTAATTTGAAGGGTCGTTTGGCGGCCCACCTTCGTTACGGTACTGCTGGGTGGTGCACCACGGCAAACGTTGTTGAGGTCCGTTGGTGTATTAAGTGAATCAATAGCGGTGTTTTCATTTTCACAATTACGGCAGAATGGAGCTATTAAATGGCCATGGGCGTTAACCTGGCTGGCTACGGCAACCAGACCAAGTACAGTGGCGACGAGTGAAAAGCTATGCATGGTATTGATAATAAACGGATAGTAACTTTAGCGTTAAGTAGAAAGAATATAGATGTTCAAAAAGTTGTTAATGAACAAAAAGGTGTAGTTCAGTATCGAGCAGATATGTGTCGCCGGGACAATATATCAATAAAAAAGCTGAAACAGGAGAAAATCCGTGTAGCAAAAAACGGGATAGTTAACGCGCAACTAATCGACGTGGACTATATCAGCTAATAGTGTAGTTATAAATCGTTGTTTGTTGTCGTGATAAGTACGGTGACGTACAAGTTAAAAGCGAACTGTGGTAGCTGCGCGAAACAAGGTGACAAAGGTCGAGAGTAGCAAGAAGGACAACAAACCAAAAGCTATCCGTGCTGGAAAGTGCGCTATTTTAAAGCCAGCATTCTAAATCCGTCTACAATAAAAGCAATGCATATGTAGACTCCGCCATCGATACACAATGGTCGAAAATAGTGCACAAATAAAGCGGATTGGCATTAAAGAGCCGCTCAATCGTGCTATTGTTGTCAAAAAAGGAAACCGCAGTCTTTTTTGTATTTTATCGATATCGGTGTTTGCCCTTGACTCTCCTTTTTTTTCCACGTTGCAACCTAATCAAGTATTTTCTGTATTGAGTCAATGTTAATGCCAACTATTCACATAACGCACCATCAACTTCAATCAAGCAATCCATTATTGCAATCGATCTTATTCATAATAAAAAATATACTATGTTGTAGCATCAATCGCAAGTCATAACAGCTGATAGATGATTAATGTAAATGCCAAGTAATTATTATTAATTGTTGGTTTAAAAATAATTTTTATTTTTCTTTGTGATCAATTATGCCATTACTAATTATAGGTATGGACGGCCAAGCAATAGCACATGAGGACCACGCCAATGGGCACCACTGTTATGCGTTCTTATCTGTGCTTGTCTACAGTTGCCTCAGTTCAGCATGGTCTCTAAAACAGAATTGGCTATTTTTAACATGCCATAAGATACGATAAGGTACACGATAGTGTGTTTTGCACTAGTGTTTATTTCTGTTAAATTTTTAATAAATAGTAATTAGACGAGTAAAGCATTACCCTATATATAGACAATAAGGCCTAGTATTGTATATGTTTATCAAGTAGTATAATATTTGTATAATAATATTCCGATTAAACCAAGTTTATTTCAAAATAATTAACAGTTAACAGCCAATTAATCGCTATCATCGTCAACCGATGCATTCAACAGCTGTAATACTTGTTCGTAGACTGTAAATACAATACCACCAGAGAACTAATCATTATAGCCACTAGTTAGTACATTGTCGCATCTACCGATACTAATAGTCTACTTACAATTAATCGAGATAGCCGCGGTGTTGCTCCTCTCCAGAATGCAAATGCGCCATCTTCCTTAAATACGGAAATGAAACACTTTACACTGTTACCGTATCTTTCCTTTGCGCCAATACCTTGCATCTTGGTCTTTACAACATCAAGTGGCATAGTGGTATAGACGGTTACCGTACCGGCAATCATGCCAATGCCAAAAGTTGTCGCCCAATGAATTGATTGATTGGCCGGTTGTTGCGACTGGACCCATTGCTTTACTGATGAGTACACACTGAACCGTACAGCTTGATTAGCACCTTGGCGTGCCACAACTGGTCCTAGACCGCGGTAAATGCCCATCGGTCCCTCATTACGGATGATGGCAGTAACACCTAATGGTTATAACAGAACCATTGCAGTGTCATTTGTATTAACCCGTCAACGTGATGTTTAATCATTTACATTATAACATACCATGAATTAGACCACGGTATTTTGGATTTGGTTGATTTTGATCATGAATTAACTTTGTTCTATCCAACTAGCTATTAACAAATAAAAGCGATTGCCATTGTCGACACCTACTTGATCGTTTCACTTGGCGTTACAACTAGAACTGCTTCACAAATACCGGCGCCCATGCCGGCTATAAGTGGAAAAGCAATTGTATTATGTTATTAGTTGGACCTATTACTCGTTCATAGTGTTTTACTTGCCAAGCATGGCTCGTGGACCTGAAAGACGACCTTGTTCATCTACAAGGATTGCTTTAAAACGTTCAAATGACACAAATCGAATGGCAGCCTTTGACGCTGTCCCGATAATCATGGCAGATAATCCACGATATAAAGAAAATACGCCGTGTTCGCGAATAGTCGTGGTCAAACAATGAATTGGGCCACGAAACTATAAATCATACGCGGTATAAAGCACATGTAGATGAGTATTTATTAAGCGTCATTGCAATACGTCAAACAACACGAATAAACTTACCTTGGTACGTCCACCATCTTGTAGCTGCAATTGCGTCTTGACATATTCCGTCGGATAGGTAACAGTTGCTTCTACTGCACCGGCAACACCACCAGCTGCCAAACTGAACCAACGACGTTTTGGTATCTGGCCGCGATATCTTGTAAGTGTTACTGCACCAAAAATACACCTCACACTTACCTGAGACTGTTCCTTTGACGTGGCCATATTATAAAAAGTAATAGCCAAATAATAGCAAAAGAAGGAATTTAGCTGTTTAAATAAATAGATTAAGTGCTCTTTTTCTTCACAGTTAACTATACACGCATGCAGATAGACTAGAAAAGGGGTATACTAAAAAGAATCTGTTAGCAATCAGCCTTTAATTGTGATGCTGATTGACATCTACAATATCTGATAGTGATTATCGAATAAGATTTGATCCATATAGATTGTACACTTGTCTCTACGCTCTTTTATTCTACTTTTCTATCAATACTGAAAACTAAACTAACAGAACCATGGTAAGACAAATTACGTGCATAGTCAACAGCCACGTAATCTATACAATCTGGTTTTCAAAAACTATCTCTTCACTTTTTAAATCAAATATATTTTACTTTTATCAATTTTATGCTTTTTAGCTCTGTGATTGACTTTTAAAATAAATAAACAGATTTCTTCATTATAGATTCACGCCATTCATTAATTTCTAATAGTTTAAACTTTAATAACACTTTGAATAAAAGACGGTAACAAGTTTGCAAATAAACAAACTATTATTATTGGATACTATGCCGTCAATAAATACACTGTAACTTTTTAAATAACAATAAAAATTAAAAGGGACCTATTATGTCTAATCATAGTGACCAACAATTGTCCTAGAAACATAGCAAGCTAGTTGGTGTTAATTGTTCAATAATTCTACTAACTACAGATCTATCATAGACGTATACATTCTTTTGAATAATGAAATGTCGATTTCCTCTGGGCTCAATAGTGATTATAACCTCCCAGTTCTTTTCTATACCATTTGCGGAGTCCTTAATTTTATTTATGTTGTAGATTTAATTATTTTTCTTTATCTTGCTCGCAAAGAACAGGCACTACAGTATCGCGGTAGATTTCTAGCATGCGTCCATGTTGCCAGTTCAATTCTTCTTACAACGGTTACCTTTGTCAGCCTACCGATTAGAACACTATTTCCATGCAATGCTCAATACTGGATGGCATCATTGGGAGTCACACTTTGGGCCACAAGCTTGGGACTTAAGTTCTGGCGATTGATTTATTTATACGAATTAAATCGTAATCGTGCTGAAACAACGTATAAAAAACAGAAAGAAATTCAACGAAGATCATCACAAAATTATGTCGAGCAAATGTCGCAACTGCCAAATAACTCAATTTTTAGTTTGTACAATCCAACCACTACGCATGAAACGCACGATCCAAATGAACAGTCAATATCGTTTTTGCCAAATACATTAAATACAAACAATACTAATGGTGAATTGGACAGTCCCATGGAACATTTGTTATCTTTTCAAGCTAGGTTAAGGAAAAATACCTCGTTACCGGTAGACCAAAATGAAGATAGACAGCCCACGCCCTCTAGAACAGAAACAAACGAAATGTCACAAACGCCAACTAATGCTTTTTCTGACAATTGTTGCCGTAACAGACGAAATACCAACATTTTACCGCTTTCCCTGAAACAAAATAATAAGCATGTACGATGGCTGATACGTCAGCTTGTTAGTATTCGAATTCTACAGCCAAAATATCAAGTTTATCTTGTTGGAGGTATTCTTTTCCTAAGTGTCGTAGTCACTACAGCATTTGCACTTTTAAGTTCTGAACTTTCAGCAAGTCCAGGGATACCACTATCGGAATGTAATGTATCATGGCCAATTATTCTACCTAATATTGCCATATGTGTATTTTTTGTAATTATTTTTCCTATAATCGGTGCTATTATATGGAATACAACAGATGCCTATGGCATTCGAAACGAGTTTCTTATTCAAGCGCTTGTCGGATTATTCGGCATGTTTGCTTATATTCTGCTGCGTTATTGTGATGGACGAGCATGGGTAAGAGCGCGGCAGAACTTTCCCCCGCAACTTCTACCCGAATTTATTCGTGTTTGTAGTCATGTCATGGTCATTGCATGGCCTGTATTTTATTTACTGTATGAGCGTCGTTTATTAAGAAATGAAAGGAAAAAAGCGGCCATCAAAGTAGCTGAGTCATTATCAAGAAGCTTAGTGGGCAATACTAGCGATTTCCAGATCTTTATGGACGCATTAGACAATCCACACCTTATGAAAGCGGTAGGTAGAGCAAGGGTTGAATATTTAAAGCTTAGATCTTAATGAATCTTCCAGTTATATCAATATTCTGTTCGTGAATTTACAAGTGAAAATCCAACATTTCTTAAGAGATTACGTATTTTAGAACAACTACTAATCATTAAGTGTCCAGTCGATTCCATGCCGTATTACAAAAATTTGATACAACGACTAGCGATTTATGGAACACCTGCCAGTTCATTTCCAAGTTCACCTGCCAATGTTAATAGAACACCAGAACATCACGTAAATGAGCCACCTAATGACAGCCCACATCATCGCTTGGAAACGTTGACTGAAGGCGTTCCAGTAGCACATGTTGGCGAAGCTGGCACAGCAAATATTTATTTTTCGAACGAAAACAATAACATTTTTGATAATCAGCTTAGAATTAGAACAACAACGCCTCAGCAATCTTTTGATAATATAGAAGATGCATTGAATGCTGAGATACTAAATAATGAGCTTGTTATTCTTTATAACGAATATGTTCGTCCGCATGCGCCCAACGAACTTAATCTCACAAGCAACTGTAGACATGCTTTGATGCAGGCGTACGAACAAAACCAATTAACATTTGAGGCTTTTGAGCCAGCACGTTATGAAGTTTTGCAGCTAATTTTTCTAAATACGTGGCCACGCATGCTTCGCTCGCAAATGCATTAGACTGTTAATATCCATATTACTTTAGTACATGATAACTAATTTTAACTTGTATTTCTTGCACATATTGCTTCTAGCTTCCGTTTCTGGAGGTGACTGCAGTTGTATTATACATTAATCCTTGGTAGAATAAAATAATTATGTGATGATATACGCTATTCATTAAAATCATAGCACATCAAAATATCTATTTGTATTAAATGGCATACAAGTACAACGTAAAAAGCATTTTGTCATAATTTGTAGCCAGCTATTTAGTAAACTAATAGATAAAGTTAAAGAAACATTGAACCAGGCATTCATTTCATACTAAATTAGATATTTAATATAAATATATTGCATCTCAATAGCGTGTAATACCATTTAATTACTATTTTGAAAACGCTCAAATGCACAGTATTAGTAATTTACACATCTAGAACATCAAATATTGACTGATAGTTTAATGAGCTATTTGATTTTATATTTAAAATGGTTAGTATGGAATAGTTTGTGTGAATATTTGTAACTAATTTATTTATTTATAACATCAATGATTCATATAAGCCACCACCGTATTTGTCCATCCAGCCAATAGCGACACTTGATAAACGACACGCAGAAGACATCCTCGTCTTTTGTCTACTTGGCTTTGAAAGTGTTATTTCGCTGAGGTCTAAAGGTTGTCTTCTTTTCCATCTTCAGTTTTTCTGTGGATAAGATGACTCATCAAGCTGTAAATACGTCCGGTGTGCGCATCAACAAGCCAACTTCTCCAGATTCACCACCAAGCATCGCACAAAAGATCCAAGAAAGGATTAAACACCACATAGTATGGACAAGTGATTGAACGCAGCAGATTTCCATTGCGAGCATCCAATACATCGACTGACCTATAGTTCTGGACGGTAATCAGCTTTTCGCTGTATAGATTTGTAAACCTCTGCTAAGTATAGGCCGCTCCACAATATGCGCCCTTGGTCAGAGCTATCGATTGGCAGCAATGGCCATAATCTCTAGCATCAAACAAAGACTGTGCAGAGTCATTTGGTGCAGACTTTCCTAATGCAAACAAAGATAATAAACAGCCAAATGTTTTATCATTGCGTGTAAATTTCTTTTTTTCGTTCCATACAGTAATTAGACACATTTCTCTGTGTACATATCGGCTCTAATGACGGCGTTGGGCAATACGGAATGCTGACCTGACCCGATAAAATCTTTTCACACCGATGTTGATCTTTTTGAAAATCAAATGCTTCCCATTGGAGATTTAATGATTCGTTGTTCCTGCCAGTGGCATGCAAGGTTTGAGCAGTTTCAGACGTAGGTGTGTTTCTATCTTCCATTAGGCTAGGCATTATCGACCACGTTAGCAATTGGCACTGGTTGTGAGATGCAAACTGGATGCAGGCATCTGAATTACGCATGTGCATTTTTGGACCTTTTATCAACTTGTTACCACTTAAATCAATTAAATCAAATACGCGGTATGAATCTTTTTATAATATTACGTAAAAGTATCCAATCATTAAAATGGTGACCAGGTTTCTATATGAAATTTTGCTTGTTAGCGCTTCTATCCCAAGATAAATAATATTGGAGTCGAATTGCCAGTATTGGGCCATATTACAATTGCATCGTGATCGCGAGCCTTCCAGTTTATTATGAGTACCTGAAGACATGGCTGACTAGTAATAATTGTGCAAAAAGCGCTATATGAGCGACAAAGCAAACAATAGTGAAAAGAAAAGAAAAAACATGCACAAATATAAGCAGTTTTGCTCTATTTACAGCACAGCGGTAACACAAATACATATACCTTTTTTGTCTTTTTATTCAAATGCTAAGGCTCCACGACAGCTAACACCAATGTACATAATCCATCATACTTTGTGAGTGGATCATTTATTTACCAAGTATATAAAAGCTTATTTTCTGGCTTAATATCTGCTATTACCATGAGTAATTATAAATGATTGGTTTTCCACATTAAAGAATAGCGATTTACGCATTTTTATCTTGTTATAAGCATTGTATTTTACTTACGCAAACAATAGCTATATAATCATGATTTTGATTATTAATAACGTATACAATTATATTCAACTTGTACTTTTACACACTTTTAGATGTTCACAATTGCTATAGTATTTTTATAGTATCATTATAACTCATTGCTCTGATATTTACCAATTATTAACAATCTAATATGATTTGGAATTAAAGAGCTGCATTTGATGTCATTCGTGTAATTGAGCTAAACATTTGTTTATTTGGCATGAAGCCAAGTGGTAAACGGCATCAATCATTAAAACACTTATCATAAATTGCTATCTTGTATGCATATATCCTCTATCCACCTATATATTCCGTCATACATCAGCATTTCTATGTGGCATAGAATTATATACTAGACACATTCTATTATTTATACGTTTCTATGTGCTTCACTTATTGTACTCATTGCGCTATATGCATTATAGCATCACATCATTTTATATGCTTTACCATTGCATATTCATTCTATACTCATTTAGCTATGATCTATCCAAGAGCGTTTTACTTTTGTCTTGGCTTTATTATTAATAAATAGCAACTAATTTCACTTTTTTGCTCATTGATCTATATGATAGAACAAACAATACAAGTATCTGTAAAGCTATTACTTTATTAAAAGTGCTTATCAAATTACATATTAATAGCCAATTAGTGCTGAGTTGTTTAGTGTCAATTGATTATAACTTCGATGGTATCTAAGCCAAATAATGGTGCATACATAAGAAAAACAGGTTTTAAAATTGGTATGAAAGTGAAATAAACTAGGAATAAAGTCAGCATAGACAGTAATAATGCAATACTGCGCAAATCTAATAATATAGCGGTATTTGCAAAAGAGGATATATGCATACTGGATAATAAATCTACAATAACAAATATTCTGGGGCTGATGTCGTTTATTACCAGTTCCATGGTCAATAGAGAAACATTTAGTTTAATTATGCAATATTATAAAATGTACTTTTTAACTTTTAGATCATATTAAATGGCTAATAACAACTTACCATAAATTAAATTGCTTGATTACTTAAAATGACACAAGTAAATAACATCAGATTATACAGGGCAATAATATTTTATAGTTAGTTACTGGTTAATCACAATAATTTATGGTAAAGAATCGTTATTAGTTTATAAATGGTATTGCAATTACCTTGCTAATGATATAAATAAAAATAGAATAGATGGTATAAATATGATGGTATTAACATTGCTTATCATTTACATCGTATGTGCGTATTTATAACTTTGTGTAAAAATAATAGAATAAACATGTATAGAATATGCTGAAGGATCGTGTAATACTTATGGTAGTGCCATTCGTAATAGAATTAAAAGATTGGCATTTCAAATGGGCAATCTACGCAGAACAGTCTTTAATAATGACCATATTACAACATAACAATGTTTGTTAGAAGCTATTACTTTTAGCATTCAAATAACGATATAAAAACTTTTTATTACATGTAGATTGGCAAAAAGGACAATTAGCTATACTAAGGCGTTACATAAACCAAAGTGTTTAGTCTTGATGAAATATAGGAATGGATAGGGTAAATACGAATGCCGAATTTCCGACATGTAGCATGAACAACTGTTTCATGCATTATAGTGAGTGTTTAGTATCAAAAGTGATTGCATGCCAGTCGCTGCATGTTAGTAATAATTTATCCGATTTACCGACACTACATTTAAATACTGTTTTTTGGTATACCACGATACCTGAATCTATATCTACATCTTCTCCCTATTAACTTCGAATTTATCCATTGCTACTTTGTGTGTGTGCAGCTGTAGTATCTAACATGCGCCATTTCTCTTTTCCTCTTTATTCGGTGGCCGCTTTACTGCTATTTGCCAACGATAGTAGTACTGCTAAATCAACAGCCGCTCACAGTACTAAAGATCAACATTTAAAGTCATCAGACTTTTTTAAACAGCCGCCGCTAAAGATTGCGTTTAGTGCTGGGTTTGGCGGGGAAAGCCATGCAGCTCCTCAGTTAGTTCTAGCTGATATTTTAGTTGCCCGAGGCCATGATGCTAGTTTTATCACATATGACGATGTGGCTACTGCGTGGGCAGCTGACTATCCACGTGTAAAACCGGTGAAGTTGGGACCAAATCCACAATCACCTGAGAGCTTTCGGAAGCTTCAAGATCTAATATTAAAGGAAAATCCAGCTCCCCTTACCGCAACTAGCACTCTTTTGAATAAGCTGAATATACAATATCCCAAAGACTACAAATTTTTCCATCATTGGATATCTACCAATAAGGTGGATGTAATGGTTTGTGATTTTTTTATGAGTGGCTGTTATGATGCAGCCTACGAAACCAATACCCCGTTTGTAATTACTACATCGGCAATTGACCTTCAAGGTGAGTAGCTAACGATGCAGCTAGCTATATCAATACACTAATAGTATGTATCACTATAGGATATGGTAGCATGTCTTATACGTCAAATTATCTATCTCGTCTATCGTCATCTACTCATGATAAAACCAGCTTTTTTGAACGATTTTACGATAAGATAATAATGCCTACAGCTATGGCGTGGAAATTCAAAGAGTTAATTCAAGAAAAGCGAGCAACTTATTCGGAGCTCAATGTGACGCCATATATGACTATATCAGAACGATGGAGACATGGTCTTGTGCTGGTCAATAATTTACTCGCGCTCGAGGTAAATTTCATTTTAAGCAATATACAAAATACTAATAGTCTACTTAGCCGGCTCGCCAACTACCTTCAACTACATTTTTAATCGGGCCCGCTATACCACACAAGTATGCATCGCTATCTAGTGAATTAAGTGAATTCATGGATGCGCGTAAAAATGTCGTGTATGTTGGATTTGGTGGCAATACAATCTTGTCTCGTAGTCAAATTTCCACTATCATTAGCTCTTTGCTAGTTGCCTATGATGACGAATTAATTGATGGTGTTGTGTGGGGACTGATGCGTACTGCAGACAACCATGACCTTATACCCGAAACTGTCACTGTCAATGGTGTTGTACATAGCATTAGAGATATGCAATCAGGTAAACATGCAGCAGTTCGTCTATTGAATCGGGCACCACAACGCGCTGTACTGGAACATCCATCTACGAGATTGTTTATCAGTCATTGCGGTATTGCATCGCTATTTGAATCATTGTTCGCCGGTGTTCCTATTCTAGGCCTTCCGGGCTTTGGTGATCAACCAAGCAATGCCATTAAATTGACTGAAAAAGGATACGGTTTATGGCTAGATAAAACAACATTGACAGAAGCAACTATTGTGAGTACTCTTCGTCGCTTACTGGCAAAGGACTCGGCCGAAGCAGCCTCATTTAAGGCCAATGTATTTTTGGCACAAAGAATGATCCAAATTGCAGATCGAGAGCGTATGCGAGGTGCCGATCTAATTGAGTTGGCCGCCATTCCTGGTGCTATTAAAGCATACGAAAGCGCTGATTGGCGTATGCCTTGGTGGACAGCAAACAATTATGATTTATATGCATTTTTACTGTTTATTGTTTTATCTGTTGTTTATTTGAGTTTAAGAGTAGTTAAAGGTGCGATTAGTGTCGTGATGTCTAAACAATCTAAACAAAAGCAAGCATAATAAAAATACTATTTAGTCGTTTACTTACATTTATTAGACATTCTATTAATGATTTATTGTGGTTCAGTGTTTAAATGACTACATTTAATAATATTTGCGCAATTGAATTAGCTTTTGTTCTATTTAACATGAGAACGAACAATAAGTTATACCAGTCATTAAATCATCTAATTATATTGTATTTTGGCGATTAAATGACTATATTAAATACATGCTATTCAGTATATATTCCAATGCACCCCATCTACTTCAATTATTGAGTTATATATAATACAGTTGAGCATCACTATTCATGTTTTTATTATTGCATATTCGTTCTATTTTATATTATTCTACCAGCTACTGATTACACGCTATTGTAAAAGTTGTTTGTTGATTACCAACTATATTTTCATACATATTTAATTATTTCACTCATCCCACTCACTCGATTGTATAGACAATAACAGATTTGTTATTATTCATGTAGCTTCTTTTACCTAGTTGTTTACTCTATATCATTATATACTTTGTAAATCAAGCTTTATTAATAAAACTCATTTTTGTCACTGGCTATATTGCTTGTATACTTCGACCCAATTAGCTTAAACATTTAGATAAGCAGATTATACTTTTATCGCCAATATTATACACATCTTTGACCAACCATTTATATGTACAATGTTTTTATTTAAAGTAAAGATGGTAATGGCCTTTAGAGTCATAGCTTAATGTTACAGCTCCAATATAAAAATAAACTTACAAACAGTATTAGTCGCCTTGTATTCGCCATTAGTTAGCAAATTTACAATACGTTGGATTAGGAGCTATGAATATTGATAGCGCGTTTCTACGTTGAACTAGCACGTGTACAGTATACAATAAACAATAATTGCAAAGCTACTTATGATGGTTTTATTCTACTTAGCGAGGCACACGTAAAATACTTTTAAGCTGTACTATGGAAACACATAAGGCTATGTCCATATCATCGTTTATCTTTACAGAATACATACCAAACTGACAAGCTATAGCAAGATTTACTTGAGAATTTAAAGAAATGGCGCATATTTAAACTGTAGACTGGTGGAATATATAGCGGAAGGGAGCAAGGAAGACGATCAGCGGAGAGGTAACAGTGGATATAGCCAATACAGCCAGCGTGCTGGCAACTGCGCACATACAGCAGCTGGACATGCTGCCTGTGGCGGCTATATGCTGCCAAAAGCATACAACGTGTTTTTACAGCATATGCTCCACATAGCATAAAAACAAGCCACAAAGGCACTTACCGTGTCAAAGAAGTTGTCAATACCAATAAGCAGAGTAAATAAGGTGATTTGCATAAATGTCAGATTGCAAAAGAGCAAGGCAAGAATGTAAATAGTATTTGTACTTAATTAGTATTAGACAGCTACTGATACTAGCAAGGCAGCATATATAAAAGGTAAAAGTATATGCACTGGATACGTGCCGTCAAGTGTAAAGAAAGAGAAAGGACAGTGATGACGTAGATTATGTGCTGTGTTGTTAATATATGTGAAGTGATAATAGTGATGTCATTTGATACCAAACTACTCATTTTCATAGAACATGTTGTCAGTAAATAGTGAATATATTAAAGATAGATACTATTTAACATCAAATCATACTATAATGTGATGATGTAATTATTCAATAAAACTCACCTTCCGTTTCCATCGTCAATAGATTGAATGTCTAGTTCAGTTACGCGAATATTATTATATTTAATCATTTGACCACCAATCAAAGCAAATTAAATTATTAAACATCTACCAAGATTTATTAAATAAACTCAAATAATGTAATAATAAGTGTAGTCATATAGTAGTAGTAATAATACATAGAATATCTTAATTTTCATATAAATCATGTTGTGTTCCTTCTATCCTCCTTCGTATTTAAATAGTATACGGTCTATTCTTCTATGAAGCTTTTGGCGACGAACCAAGCGACCACTCACCAATAATCGAGGCCCGTGATGGTTCGCGCGATAGCTGTACTTTAAGCGCTAAATGAACGCTAGGTACACGATGTTGCTGATTATTGTTTGTATCATCCGTATCAACATCCGATGCAACTTCAACACTAGTAAGACTGGCGTGGGTAAGCAGAATACGCCCATCAGCAAGCAGACGGCGTTCTTTTGACTGTGCATTAGCCGGCATAAGTCCATTACCGGCCAGTTCGATAAACGACCGATCTTTATTGGCAACGACCATGGGATCGCTTGGTGTAGCCAGCTTACTTGTCCACAGATGAATAATTTCTTGGGTAAGGGCCTCGCCAATAATACGAGCAAAGAACTGTCGTGATGTGTCATCACGATGTCAACGTGTGTTAAACTGCCGCCATCAACACGCCATCCTACAACAAGATGTGGTCGGTCGGCAAGCTCTTTACCGTCGGGAAAGCTATTTCATAAACAAGTAGACAGGCCAGCGGTGCTACCGATGCACCAACATACTCTGGCATGGCCCACGAAATAGAGAATCGTCCATTGATACTCTGGCCACTAGGTACGACAGTTGGTGGTCGCTGTACCTGTTGACCATCAACAACGAGTAATTGACCGCTCTTTAAAGAGAACGTTGGATGTAGATTATCAAGTGTTAATTGTACAGTCATATTGACACTGGCTGGCAATGAAGCCATTAAGCCATCTGCATCATTCATTTCTAGAAATTAAATAGTTAGATTAGATTATTCAATATTTATATATAAACAAATATTACTTACGTGAATTTAATAAAAGTTCACGAGCCGATAGTGGATACATCGGTTCAATCTCATCGCTCTTAGCCTAAGCAATGGTTGTTAGTGAATAAGCTTTATATTGATACAATAGTTAGCTACTTACTTCAAGATCGACATCGGTCCATTCAGCCAATTCAACTCGTGCAACGACCATTGGCTCAATAAACATATTGGCATGCAATGCAAGTCGTCGGCTATCATCGGCGAATAAATAGTAGCGAGTTGTATTGGTGCCTGTTGTTTGCCAATCATCATGCTCGTGCATTGTATCAAGCAAATAGTCCCAATCCATATCGTCTTCGGGCATTGCTTCTAGATCAAGTCGAAAGACGGCGACGGAGTAAGCACTGCCCTTCGACTTTTCCTCACCATTGACCCGCCATCTTATCGATAAACAATGGCCACCAATACCAAAGGTTGATGCGGCTGAAGTAAACCCATAGACAATTGAGCCTTCAATCGCCGCATTACCTTTATCTGGCAAGTTTATACGATCAGTACAATAGGTTGATAAACTATCTTGACCAAGCATCATTGTAGCCAGCGGTGCTTTCTCACACACACCATGAACCATACGTTCGTGTAAACGGCAAAGGTGTACTTGACGATGGCGCTGTTCAATGCAAAGTAGAATTTTAAAGCTTGACAGCGGTGTTGACTCCTCTGGCACAGGTGGTGGCGGCAATATAGGCCGAGGGACTGCTGGTGGCATTTCCGACGGCAGGCTAGTATCAGATACATCTGATATAGCACGTAGTCGGTTGTCTATAGCAATTAAATGTAAATGGTTTATAGACAAAACTAGTTTAATAACTTACGTGTCGACAAAGATGGCATAAGAATTGGCTTTGACTCGGATGCTGGCGGTGGCAGTGCTGGTGGTGACGACATAGGCGGTCGACGTCGTGGTGGTGGCAACGGCGGTGGTGGCGATACCGGCGAAGTAATATTGGAGTGTTCTTTTACTTGTCTGTTATATAATTAATTAATTAATAAATCACACACATATTATATTTATAAACATTACCTTACTTCTGGTAACGGTGGCGATGGTGGCGATACTGGTGATGTAATTTCTGATGTCAATTTTGGCGAACCGACCGCTTCAGATGCTGGCCATAATACAACATCCATGCTAATATGCTCATCTGGAGTCATACTAGCCGCCACACCAACTGATGTGCCGCAAGGTAACATATAAGCTTGCCGCATCGATTGGCCAGCTGATTTAAATCGCGTGTGGGCCAATTGTGTAAATAGTTGTGTACGACCTTTATCGTCAGCCACAAGTAAATCAATAATACGACGTACTTGTGGTGACGACTTTTGTGATCGCATATTCACTGTGGCCATCACACCAGGAATGTGGGCAATTGATGCAAAGAATTGTCGTTGGCCTCTCGGCTCAATTGACCATCCTATCGCAAAAAAGGTACCATCTGGTATCTTGTTTGCTGACTCATCGGTATTAGCCACCATCTCTTTTACTTCATACATAATACATCCTTTAAGAGCAGCGGCTTTAATAGTGTTATCATTACTATCAGCAGTAGTATATTGTTCTTTTGCCAATGGTAAATCAATAGTGAAATCAACTGAATCCTTTGGTAAAATAGCTTTAACGGGGAATGCTGTTGTTGCTGTTGTTGTAGGTGTTGGTGATGGCATGTGAGTAAAAAGGTACGTGGTGTACAGAATTCAACTGATGAAATTCGATTCAGTATTGATATTCTAATCGATAAACTTGTTGGTAATGGCGGTGGCGGTAAATGATGAATAGATAGTTGCGATACAATTGGCATTTTTGGTAGTACTAATGAAGGATCGGTTGTAGAAGCACCGCGCATGCCATAGATGGCATTATACTGCGATCCCATACTTGTACGATCGGATAATCTATTAGTAATAGGCATATTACTTCTTGATACTTCTGTGTTCATTGTCATTGTGGTGATAGCTGTTGATGTACTCATTGTTGAAGTACGCCACTGTGCTGTCGTGGCTAATTGCGATGCAGATAATGAAGGCATTGATCCTTTTCTCACTAATATAAAATAAGTATATATTTGTATTAATAAAAGACTATTTATACTTACAACGAGCTGCTGTCATAGACATTGCTTGACTATGAGTACTACTAGCACTTGATCGTCGAGCTGATCTCTAATTAATATTTAGTGATTTAGCTATAGCGCTTATTGCTACAAATTCTGTATGTAACTTACACTGCCTTTACCCGAAACTATAACGCTATAACACAGCTGACCTGCTTCACTCATCCATACACGAGTACTAATACGATAAGGAATACGCACATCTAACAAGGCGGTACACTCCATAATCCATTCACCAGTTGCTGTGCCAGTTACTGTTGCTTCATCATTGCCATCGTCGTTACCATCGTCTCTATTTGATAGCTTTGATAACGACGACGAAACAACTTGATTATAAATATTCGGTGCATGTAAAGCACCTTGTCGGCCATCGTAGCCAACATCACGATCTTGTAAAATATCAGCGTGAAATTGTAATGATTCTTTGCCTGCCTCGCCGCCAATACACCAGGAAATAATAACATGCGGCGAATACTGCAGCAGATTACTGCCTGTATCAACAACTTGAAAGCAAATAACGCCAATTGATTGACTTGCTGCTGCCGCCGCACGTCCAGTGAAATCTGGCGTGTAGATACCGGTAGATTTATCACCTGGATCCAAATGTCGTTCCATTTCAGCGACACATTGACTGCCTACCGAAAAGAATCGTCCGTTAATTAGACGAAGTCCACCGTGGGCATTATCGACTGAAGGTGCAATTCCGTAGGAGGCCAGCATATCGAAGTTCGCCTAGTAGTAATTTATAAACAAGGTTATATAAGTATTACGTTTTAATCAAATAAAAAATACCAGCTTTATACTCTTACCTTTAGGATAAGTATCATGTGCAGGACTCTTGGGTACATTATCCGCCTAGGTGTATTCATCATAATAAAATATGATATTAGTATTATAAATTATAAAGTCAATTATAGTGTAGTAAATACAATGCTAATTATAATTTAACAAAATATATCATAAATTATAGTCTAATAATATGTAGTGTTAATTCACAGTGATCCATTTACTTACCTCAAATAACTGAACTGATAATACTGGTGTCTGGCCTATACCTAAATAACTGGAATAAGATAATCCTTGAAGCCAGGCTGGTTGTGCTGGCGTTGCACTTAATAATAATGACGATGCTGATGCATTGGATGGAGCGATGGGCATTTGCTGGCTTTTGTAAGGTCGACCTGAATCTGTGCTCTGTTCCCAAATACCTGTATTGCCATGAGCATATGAAATAAATGTACGATAAAGATACTGTCTAAGTGCTGGTGACTCTGGCAATCCATTTGGCACTTGATCCACGCTGGAAACCGCTCTGAATACAGTAACGGCAAATTTAATATTTCGGCCTGAAAGCTTGATCCAGCCAATAAGTAGAAATCGTGACTCTTTAATGGGTAGTGATGGTCCACCCGTCATTGTTGTCGTTGTATTCGTGGTCATTAGTGATGCATTTGATTTAGAAGCCATGGATGAATTATATTGTGGATTAGATTGCGAGTGTTGGCGTAACTGCCGCTGTTGTCGTTGATTCTGGAATTGTTGTGATTCGTGTGGGTGACTTGGCATATGACGAGTCGTTGTATCGCTTAATTCATAAACAGTATAGCCAAATACTGTACGTTGTTTGCCAAATAAAGCATTCTTTTGTCGTAAATGTATACGATCCAGTAACAATGTTGCTACATCGTATTCATCAAGGTGCAATTGACCTGCCAATCCCTGCATACGTTCCCCAATGTAAATATTGGCGTCATGTGAGCGCAGATTCAATGAAATTGATGAGTGGCGATTTTCTAACAAAACAACCATTACTGAATTGGGCGCCCGTTTCTCACTATCGGCCGTTATGTTATGTTGACCGACTACTTCACGTACTTTAAGCGCAGCTGTCGATGATTGAAAACTATTAAATACGTCATTAATAATTAATCAAACCACATTTTCATTCCATAATACACTCTAACTGATGATCATAACATTAATAGCAATAACTTACACGAATAACTCTGGCGGAACAAATATGGGCCATCGACCTGACAATCGGTGTGATTTCATGGGACGAAATTCAGCTACAATGCCCGTAGGCATAAGTCGGCCGTCACCGCCTTCACTAAATAGTGGTTTTACGCGACAGGTGTAGCATTCTTCGCCGATACGGCCACACCATCGCGCGCCACGATAAGCGCCGTCGGTTGCTTTGGCCAATTCACCATAAACAACACGAAAGAATCGTTCACGTTCTGCTCTATCGTGTGGAAATCGTGGCCGATCCACTGTGAATACAAATGCACGTAGACGACGTCCCGATGCACGACTTGAATCTTTACGCGACTTACTATCTGAACTAAGAGACGAATGAACATCCCATACAATAACCAAAAACTGTCGCTGGACAATTGACATCGTTTCAACGACAGCACGTGGAATAATTTGGTAAATTAGACAGCCTTTAATACCGCTTGCGCCCAATACACCTGATCGAAACACACATGTCATATCTTTACTGCCTGCCATAATTGAACTATCTGGTGTATTTTGGCTTCTACCACGTCGCATGTCCATATGTGGACCAGCAAGCATAAGACCGTGATGTCGATTACGTATAGTTACAGTGACATGTCTAAACATTCGACTGGCAATACTATTGGTACGTGGATCTAATTATAGCACATTTAAATATAAATTAACATATTAATTAAGTAATTACCAATTAAAGTAATATTTAATCATAAATAACTATACACAAATTACTAACAAAATCACTTACCAGATTCACGATTAAATCCATTAGCTGATCCAATATTTGATCCTCTATTTTAAACAGTTAATTTACCACTTATTTATCATTTCTTTTTCTTCTTTTAATACTTACTGTCTTTCATCAAATCCGCCCATAGAATTCGTATTGCTATCAGCCGCCTCGTTATGATTGTACATTGCACCATTATTTCCATTCATCCCTTCGTCTGCACTATCTTGATCACCATTGTCGTCGTCGTCACCAAGTGGTTCTAGCCAAATAGGCGAGGTGCGTTTGGCCATTGATTTACCGTCAGAATATCCATCAAATGCTTCGTCTACTACATCGACACGTAGCTCAACACGGTCTTGTATCATTTCCATATAAGATACAACCGTAAATGCTATTCTATCCTCATCAAGTATATACCGATGTCGTTCTCGACAACGTGGTGTCTGTCGCTTTGATGCTACTGATGACGTTGACATAATTGACTCGCCGTCACTGTATGCACCACTGTCCATCGTATCTCCACTATATCCTTGTGACATGGCATTAACTGGACCGCCCGTTGAATCCTTACGACGCCGATCAATACGTACACCTCCGCTACTTCCCATTCGCTGTCTAGTTAAACGACGAAACTGGCCACGTACTTCAAGCCATTCATCTGGAAATGCACAGTGATCCGCCTCGACCACTTGAATAACACATCGACAGTTGGATCCGGTACCTGGCACTGACCAAGAAATAAATAAAAATAGCCGACGTGACATTGGCATACCACGTCGACCACGTAGCTGATAGATAAAGCCGCCGCGTGTCTCTTCTCGTATCTCGTGGGTTGGACCGTCATGATAGACTGGCTCGGTGGTGTAAACTACTTCGCGTCTATCACCGCTGCCTAACGAGCTTGAAGGTAGACGACCGCATGTAATAATACCCGATAGAATACACGGATGCAGTGTACGCAACTCTACTTCCGGATGACGATTACTAACTACAATAGAAACGGCGCGTTGGCCTTGACGGCCCAACATTGGTGGAAAGTTTGGTGCAAAGTCGCGCGAACGATGCTGACTAGGTGCAGTAGAGTATTCGCCGTCGCTACGAGCACCATTGCTTATAGGAGCCGACATCCTGCTCCGCATACCCGCACTCTGGCGACGCCGGCGGTGGCTGTCGACGTTCATCGCTCAGTAAAACCGCCCTAATTAATATTAAGTAAGTAAAGATTACTAAAGAATAACCGAATTCAACTATTCCAAAACAAAAAACAAAATAAAACCAAAAGACGGATGGTGGCAGTAATAATTGCCTAGAATTTAAAGTAGAATATATGAACCAAAGTAAAGAAAGGTAAAGGTATCAGCAGTAAAGGTGAGGGGTACCCAACACAAAGCGTATAAGCATAACTCTGAGGTTGAACAAGTTTGATTCAGAGTGCGGAGACTCTACTATTGTTATTGCTATTGCTATTGTTATTAAGACTATTGCTATTACTACTATTGTTGTTGTGAATATATATATGGAGGGAAAGGGACAAAGTAAATCATTGACAGTGAACGGTCAATGGAGGACTATTTTATTCGTATTTCCTTTTTCTCTCTAATTCAATAGGATCTAGTAGATTCAAATAACGTTTGAACGATTGGTCAGGAACGATTGAGGCCATATGGTTACTCAGGTGTATGCGTGGGTGGGCATAAGGATAGGTGTTTTATATGTTAATTAAAGCGTCTATAACACCATTGGCTAGTGTTCGACTGTATTCAATTGACAAGTGTTGAAACAATTGTAGTGCGTTTTAAGTTCAGCTAAATAAAGCATAGTGATGCCAGCCGGTTTATAAATAGATTGCCGAGTTGGCAGACTTGGTTTGGGTAAATAGTGCAATATGCACATACTTGTTCAAGCACCGCTTGATTGGTAGTTGGCCGTCCATAGAAGATGCCATGATGGACGCGTGTATTGGGGAGGAGAGGAGGGGGGAATACGCTTGAATCGTGGCACGGTTAGCGGTACAATGCTCTTTCAACCTCTTTCTCTTCTGTATCGCTCGTGTACACCGCCTTACCTTTTCTGCTGCCTTTTCCGATATATACTTACATACAACATACAATATTCACTCATATAAACATCCATTGGCCTTAATAACTTTTGTTTCATTCTGACACCATGAATCGTGTCACATCCATAAATTTGTTCAATATGTGTATTACTTTAGAGCTTGCTTCACTGTTATTATTGCTCGTGAATAGAAAGGCCTCTGTTGCGGCCGTGCCAATGCCATTAGTGGACACGGCGCCACCACACAAAGAAGGCGACAAAAAAGCCGATAGCGGCAATGCCAATAAAGAAAAGAATGCTGCTGCTTCTGATAGCACGGCCGCTAATACAGCCAATAGTAAACCACCTAATAAAAAATCGCTAATTCAGATCGAAGATGGTGCGCCAACTTCATCTTTAATACCCCCCTCCTCGAAAAGCAAGTCTGATAATGGAGATATTGCCGTTAACACTGTCCATAACAATGAAGGCGATGTAGTAGCTCAGTCAGTGCATACGACTGGTATTGTGAGAACTGTGCAGCAAGAAGACAGCAATCGTATAATGACAGCACATTCTGATCCACCATCATCATCATCGTCTTCTTCCCTTGGTATCAATAGCAACGTTATACTAATGGGCGCTGGTGTAGTGGTAGGAATGCTTATATTGGGTCTAGTGACTGGTGCAGTTATTGCTCGTATTCGTCGGCGAGGACGAGCTCTTTAAATATATTATATATTATATACGACATTGTAATGGTTTGTTGATGTCGTAATAATAATAATAATAGTAATAAATCGTATAGAAATGACAACGTGCTAATTATACTAATGTTGTAGAAATGATAACTTTATACAGCTTGACGCTGAATAAAGTGTCACAGGATAGATATCATTGTACTTACTAAAATGCTCCGCTACTGTACTTTGACTCCCACATTTTTTATTTACTCAGTTCACTACCTTTTTCTTATCGCTATCTTATTGTTCTATTCAGTAATATATTATCTGATAATGCCGAATATAACAATATAAATAGCATGCGTATTTTAACATCAATAAAAAACACTATTCAATCCCTAGTCTTTATTTATTTTATTTTACATTGATATCTATTCAAGTAACCTCGACGGTATGCCGTATTATCTGGTTAAACTGCCGCCACAAGAACTTTTAATAAAGACACTCAACCTATCATTATTGCATATAATGGAGGCCATTTGCTTCATCGATGGTTGGCAAATAATCGGCACCTACCAAGTTGATACCAAGAATGCTCAAGAGAATGGTGAACATCGGAAATACTAGTCGTCCTACCTTTTTGTCACCATAGACGAGTATCTTACATCACAAATATGCCCAAAATGCAATAGTAGAAGATTGGAAAATAAAAGAGGCCATTTAGACGCAAAGAAATCACACTGTACGTAGTAACAACAATAACAACTGCGAGACGATATGGAATCGCAATCAATGGCTTTTATTAATATTCTATCAATCTTTCTATGCATAGCCAACAACAACGATCGACCTCATGAATTTCAAGTAATCAAATAAAAACACTATACTTGTGGTTTGTTATGCATAACAGCAGTAACAGTGGTCATCCTACGGCCACTTTGTTACAATTGGCTTTAATTAAAACGAATTTTGCTTTGAGGACTCTAAATGTGGGAGCCAAAGTACAATCAACCAAAATAGCATTCTTATAGTGTCCGTTGTGTTTTTTAAATAAACTATGATATATAGGTGCTTATAATGTTGTGTAAAAATGCTATTGATTGTTTATTGTAGAATAACTATAGTATACCTTGATAGCTATACAAACGCAAGGATAAAATATAGTTGCAATAACAATAAGATAATAGATGTAACATGCTATTTAATTACTTAACTCGTATTATGTTATTAGCATATGATAGCTAATTACACTCGATACAGCTACACTGTATTATTGATTTAAACAAAAATAACAAATATTTGTTTTAAGATCACTACACTAATATTAAACAATGCATTAAACATTTAGTATAATTTAGATGTTAAATGACTACATTTGACTACGTTGGCTCTATTAAACTAAACATTCATTTAATGAACATGAAACTATGTGATGAATGAGATCAGTGATTAAAATACTCACTATAGTAGATTTATTATTTAGTATGCATATGTTTACTACACTATATCATTCCCATTCTACAATATACTAAGCACATGCTATTCAGTATATATTCCAATGCACCCCATCTACTTCAATTATTGAGTTATATACAATACAGTTGAGCATCACTATTCATGTTTTTATTATTGCATATTCGTTCTATTTTATATTATTCTACCAGCTACTGATTACACGCTATTGTAAAAGTTGTTTGTTGATTACCAACTGTATTTTCATACATATTTAATTATTTCACTCATCCCACTCACTCGATTGTATAGACAATAACAGATTTGTTATTATTCATGTAGCTTCTTTTACCTAGTTGTTTACTCTATATCATTATATACTTTGTGAATCAAGCTTTATTAATAAAACTCATTTTTGTCACTGGCTATATTGCTTGTATACTTCGACCCAATTAGCTTAAACATTTAGATAAGCAATTATACTTTTATCGCCAATATTATACACATCTTTGACCAACCATTTATATGTACAATGTTTTATTTAAAGTAAAGATGGTAATGGCCTTTAGAGTCATAGCTTAATGTTACAGCTCCAATATAAAAATAAACTTACAAACAGTATTAGTCGCCTTGTATTCGCCATTAGTTAGCAAATTTACAATACGTTGGATTAGGAGCTATGAATATTGATAGCGCGTTTCTACGTTGAACTAGCACGTGTACAGAATACAATAAACAATAATTGCAAAGCTACTTATGATGGTTTTATTCTACTTAGCGAGGCACACGTAAAATACTTTTAAGCTGTACTATGGAAACACATAAGGCTATGTCCATATCATCGTTTATCTTTACAGAATACATACCAAACTGACAAGCTATAGCAAGATTTACTTGAGAATTTAAAGAAATGGCGCATATTTAAACTGTAGACTGGTGGAATATATAGCGGAAGGGAGCAAGGAAGACGATCAGCGGAGAGGTAACAGTGGATATAGCCAATACAGCCAGCGTGCTGGCAACTGCGCACATACAGCAGCTGGACATGCTGCCTGTGGCGGCTATATGCTGCCAAAAGCATACAACGTGTTTTTACAGCATATGCTCCACATAGCATAAAAACAAGCCACAAAGGCACTTACCGTGTCAAAGAAGTTGTCAATACCAATAAGCAGAGTAAATAAGGTGATTTGCATAAATGTCAGATTGCAAAAGAGCAAGGCAAGAATGTAAATAGTATTTGTACTTAATTAGTATTAGACAGCTACTGATACTAGCAAGGCAGCATATATAAAAGGTAAAAGTATATGCACTGGATACGTGCCGTCAAGTGTAAAGAAAGAGAAAGGACAGTGATGACGTAGATTATGTGCTGTGTTGTTAATATATGTGAAGTGATAATAGTGATGTCATTTGATACCAAACTACTCATTTTCATAGAACATGTTGTCAGTAAATAGTGAATATATTAAAGATAGATACTATTTAGTGTTAAATAGCATTTCTAGTCATATTATTTTAAAATTTGATACTATTGAATAATGAATTATCTATTGCTGAATTTCTGCATACTCAAACTATTAGCTAAAGTAATTGATTTACGCTCTTGTTAATGTTTTTTGTTTACGTATATTATTTTGGGAAAGAACAGTGTGCTAGAAAATAATAACTAATAATGCACAGCTTGGTAGAGTAAATACCTATTGCTCTTTGCTTATCATAAAATAAAAATAAAGTTTATACTGATTATTAATGATTACATTCCAGTTTTCAAATTATAAATCTAATGTCAACAGCAATTTATACGTTATGAATGAAAAACGGATGCATTGAGCTACGCGAGTAGAACTGAATATAGTTAATAAAGTCAAAGTGTTTAGTTCATTATTTATAAACACGTTTATAGGCGTATGCTTTAATTTAGTTATGCTTATGTTGACAAAGAACTTAATTAAGCAAATAATGCTTTAATGCAAATATTAAATGGCCAGCGTTGTTTAAATTGCTATAATTTATTAATCGATGGCATATAAAGTCAAGACTAAAATAAACTATCTGCGACGATAGCCACGATATCTTGAATTTCCATTCACTGGATTGCTAGATCCGTATGAACCACGTTGAGATGTTGGTGGTGGTGAGTATCCACCATATGGATAGGCTGGATAGCTAGGCACGTATGGACCAGGTTGAGGTACTGGTGCTTGCGGGTATCCGCTAGGTGGGTAGAATGGATATTTAGGTGGTTCTGGCACTGGTGCTGGTGGTGCTGGCGCTGGCTTAGGTGGCTCTGGCACTGGTGCTGGTGGTGCTGGCGCTGGCTTAGGTGGTTCTGGCACTGGTGCTGGTGGTGCTGGCGCTGGCTTAGGTGGCTCTGGCACTGGTGCTGGTGGTGCTGGCGCTGGCTTAGGTGGTTCTGGCACTGGTGCTGGTGGTGCTGGCGCTGGCTTAGGTGGCTCTGGCACTGGTGCTGGTGGTGCTGGCGCTGGCTTAGGTGGCTCTGGCACTGGTGCTGGTGGTGCTGGCGCTGGCTTAGGTGGCTCTGGCACTGGTGCTGGTGGTGCTGGCGCTGGCTTAGGTGGCTCTGGCACTGGTGCTGGTGGTGCTGGCGCTGGCTTAGGTGGCTCTGGCACTGGTGCTGGTGGTGCTGGAGCTGGCTTAGGTGGCTCTGGCACTGGTGCTGGTGGTGCTGGTGGTGCTGGAGCTGGCTTAGGCGGTACTGGAGCTGGCTTAGGTGGTGCTGGCTTTGGAGCTGGTGGTGCTGGCTTTGGAGCTGGTGGTGCTGGCTTTGGAGCTGGTGGTGCTGGCTTTGGAGCTGGTGGTGCCGGCTTAGGTGGTACTGGTACTGGCTTAGGTGGTGCTGGCTTTGGTACTGGTGGTGCCGGCTTAGGCGGTACTGGAGCTGGCTTAGGTGGTGCTGGCTTTGGTGCTGGTGGTGCCGGCTTAGGTGGTACTGGTGCTGGCTTAGGTGGTGCTGGCTTTGGTACTGGTGGTGCTGGCTTTGGAACTGGTGGTGCCGGCTTAGGCGGTACTGGTGCTGGCTTAGGTGGTGCTGGCTTTGGAGCTGGTGGTGCCGGCTTAGGCGGTACTGGTGCTGGCTTAGGTGGTGCTGGCTTTGGAGCTGGTGGTGCCGGCTTAGGTGGTACTGGTGCTGGCTTAGGTGGTGCTGGCTTTGGAGCTGGTGGTGCCGGCTTAGGCGGTACTGGAGCTGGCTTAGGTGGTGCTGGCTTTGGAGCTGGTGGTGCTGGCTTTGGAGCTGGCGGTGCTGGCTTTGGAGCTGGTGGTGCTGGCTTTGGAGCTGGTGGTGCCGGCTTAGGTGGTACTGGTGCTGGCTTAGGTGGTGCTGGCTTTGGTGCTGGTGGTGCCGGCTTAGGCGGTACTGGTGCTGGCTTAGGTGGTGCTGGCTTTGGTGCTGGTGGTGCCGGCTTAGGCGGTACTGGTGCTGGCTTAGGTGGTGCTGGCTTTGGAGCTGGTGGTGCTGGCTTTGGAGCTGGTGGTGCTGGCTTAGGCGGTGCTGGAGCTGGCCTTGGTGGGACCGGTCTAGGTGCTGGTGGCGGTGCTGGCCTTGGTGGGACTGGTCTAGGTGCTGGTGGCGGTGCTGGCCTTGGTGGGACTGGTCTAGGTGCCGGTGGCGGTGCTGGCCTTGGTGGGACTGGTCTAGGTGCCGGTGGATGATGTGGTGGATGATGTGGTGGATGATGTGGTGGGTGGGGGCAGGCCTGGATGGTGGAGGGCGATGTGGGTGTGGTGGAGTTGGATGTCTTGGATGAGATGGAACTGGATGATGTGGAGCTGGTTTATGTCTACCATGGCCAGAAGTAAAGCTAGCAAAATTGGCACTATTTACGGCATCATTAGTTTCGTTAATATTTTCATCAAACTGCGTCTGCATAAAATTAGCATTTGTTTCGTCGTTTACTTCATCAATTAGTGTATTAGCTTCTGACTGATCACCATTATCGTCTGAGTATCACTTTTTAAATTAACGTGCTTGTTGGTTTGAATAGTTTTAGCATTTTCATCTAAATGGCTATGAGTTACACTGTTGTTATTTAGGTATATTCCTTACCAGTAGAACCATCGTTATTATCAAGATCTTTATTAGATTTCGGCGTATTATGTAATTCTCCGCTGATTTTTTTGCCATTTGGGCCTTCAATGGTCCAGAAAGTAACGTTGTCGTCACTGTTTCCTTGTTGATTGTCAGGAACGCTATTAGTTTTAAAATGCCATCCTAAAAAGGAAACGTCAATATCTTTGGATTGGTTTGTTGATGTGTCTTGATTAGTAGGTGGTGCGCCTGAAACAGATAAAACACTGTTTGTTGCTGCTGCAAGTAATGCAGCCGCAAATATTATACGCTTACTAAGCATAGCAAGCAGTAATTAAAATGTGACAGCTAAGTGATAAATAGAATAAAGAATAATATATAGTTTCCAATATGGATAAAGATGTTGGGCCGTAAAATATTAGGTTGGAAGATTGTACGTATAGCTACACTCTTTAGACACCTGGACTAAATTGGCATATCTATTTATTGTTGCAAGCTTTGGCATCAGCAAATCAATAGCTTTCATTGACAATCCAAATACACTTGGCGATAAAACAACACAGGCCTATCTATTGGTCGTACACGTCGTAACTTCATAGAAAAAATTTGTCAACTAATAATTTCGTGTTGATAGATTGAATCTATTATTGTCGAATATAGTAATACAAATCAATCGACTTTTTACGTTTTATACCTATAATAAATTTGTTTTATTTATATCCTAACGCTATTTATTATTTAAATGGAAAATAGCTATATATTTAATTGTTTTTTAATAAAATACTTGGATTTCTGCTCATTTATTTGTTTTATTGGTACTATGATAATTAAACATGTATTTCTTTATAACGCTATGAATTATTAAAAATCATTGCCGAGATATTAAAGCTTGATTGTGCCGTAGCTTAGATTTTCCTTTCTAGAACGAAGAATGTTACAAAGACTACAGGCTTACACAAACAAATCACCAGACGATAAAGGCCAATTTTTAAGGAGCCTTTTTGCTAAAGGCAATACCGGTATTGTTCAAGTTGTTGAAACAATAAATTAATTTTTCCTTTTTAAGACACTAATTAATGCCATATTAATTGAAGGATAGGCCAATTGCTGGCTTGTTTTGTTTACAGAAGCTAACAACACTTTGAATTCTTCAAACTAGCTATTTAATAAATACGTTACATTACGCTAATATGATATTAAAATGTGGCTTTATACTAGCCAATTAAGCACATATGTGCATTTTATAATGAGTAAGCTTTGTTAATTAATGCTTTGTGTATGTCAGCTTGGTCAATAGCCAAGTTCATGTGTGTTCTACGAACTTTCATTCCAACTATTTTTGCAACCAAATAAGTCTGCTTGTTCAAAAACCTGTTTCTCGGTCACTGATCTGAACAAGTATCTCGATTCGATGTATTTGTTGTCTATGAGTCAATTTAGTGAATACTTGGCAGAGGCATTAACAGCATAGCGGTAATATGGTTGGCCTAAATGATTGACATAGTCTATTATACTATCGCATCTACTCAGGTGTGTCTATATACTGTTACCGTTTAAAACTTATACAATACTGCTTTACAGCATAAGCAATGTTTGTGCTAATGGATGTTTACAAGTAGTGCTTTGCAATTGATACGCTCTAGCGTATGGACTATGGCCTGCATTTTTATTTTGTCTTGTATATTCAATTAGGCTGTTTATCCTAGCAGTCTAGCTACTGTAAAGTTAAAAGTCATAAAATATTGTGTTTATTTAACTGTAGCAAATGCTGGAAAGCAACTTTAGCATATCTGAGCCACAGCCATGCTATTGTGAAGCACATAATATTAAACGGCTCATGTGACATATTTTCTACTGAAATGTATGTTTGTAGCTGAGCCTTGAATAAATTAGATGATGTATCCAGACAGTTAAGCTATCAAGTTGGTAATATTGTGACGTGGCACCGTGTGTCCATCATGGTACGGATAAACAGTGCTGTAATAAAGCATTAGCACACTATTATTCAATAAACAATAATAATGCAATATATAAATGGGATTAGCATTAGATTTAATTGCACCTGTTATATACAATAGTATGAACTAATATATAATAGACTAGATGGCGTGACATAAAATTGTACAAGGCATTAACAAATGGTAATTATTTTGATGGAGCTACTTCACTTTGACCCTCACATTTTTATTTATCTATTTCACCCCTCAACACTTTTAAATACAATTAAACATACACTCATCACTATAACATGTATAATATTGCATCCAACACTAATCAATTCATGTCTAATTATCAACACAATAATGCAATTAAATATGCACATTACGGTATTAGTTGAAGTTGAAATAACATTTAATAAAATAAAAGGCTTTTTACACTAAATTGTTAAATATCTTGTTGAAACGGTCTACAAGTATAAAAAAATAAAATAATTGCGATTATTAAATATAATTGGTACAATATGCAAGTGTGGTTCAAGTAAACAGAAACAAGATAGAGAAGAAATAGATTATATAGCAGTTTGATGTCAGTATGACAAACAGGCACAGAAATAATGAGTAACGATATGGAATTGCAATCATATGGCTTCTATTAATATTCGATCAATCTTTCTACACATGGCCAACAACAATAATAATCGGGCTCAAACGTTTCAAAAAATCAAATAGTATGTTACATTGTTTGTTCAAATCAATTTATTAATATTTTAATAAAAAGTAGTATAACTATGTTGTGTATAACAATGACATGACCTCAATTGAAACAAACTATGCTTTAGGACAGATGTGGGAGTTAAAGTACAATAAAATTAAAACATTGAAGCTGTAGTCGCCACGACTGTTGCTATGATGTTATAATTTGCTACATTTTCACATACTGTAACATCGTTATCTTTGCGGGATGCATATGAAATTTATTAACATTGTAAAAGATAACTATAATTATCTGTTGTGCAAACGCTTAGCTATTGCCATTTATTTAGCATAGGCAAGCTTAACAAAATACATTTGCAAATACACATACACAACATAATGTTATCACATAGTTTAAAAGAGTTTATAAAACTAGCTTATACATAGTTGTCTTTAAGAATGCCAGATAGTTGATCTAGTATTTGAGAATAATATAGACGGCGTGGATGATACCTAGAATAGCATTTGTATTAGTTCTACTGTACTGGCATACTGCTATTCTACACTCTAAGACTTACCAGGAATGTAACCGAGTAGCGTAAGACCGATGTTGATCAACAAGTCGCAACCACAGCCGCGTTCGAGCAACACACCAAGCGGTGGAAGGATGACCGCGGCGATAAACTTGAAAATGTCAGTGCAGGTGAGGGCCATGTTGATAGACTGCTGGTGAGAAGATAGTGCTAGACTAAGTGAAGAGTAAAAGAAACGATTGAAGAAGTAAGACAACGGGGGTGTCGGGTAGGCTATTTATTGCAGGTGAAAAGGAGACAAGGATGGCCAAGGCAGGAAAAGAAATGTGACTGACTACTAAAGGAAGAAAAAACATGTGCTGGATAAATCTTTACCACGCGGAAGTAGTGCAGGTTTGGACATGTGTAGCTGAATCACATATGTCTGTGTCACGTGATAATAAGCCAAGCAATTTATGACGAAAATACGACGATTATGTAGAAACAGTGTCGATTCCAAGCACTATGCTGGAAATTAAGCCAAGAATAGCATGAAACCGATACGTCACTAAAATTGATTCATTTGTGTGTAAGACACTGAAAAGCATGGTGATTGTGATCATCTTTAAGTAATGGTACGCTTAAAGAGAAACATATGGATTTAAAACTGCTTTTGTTTTGCATTGTAGGTATACTTGCAATAGCTTTTATTTATCTAAAGTCGCTAATCTATCTTTTTTAATAAATTTGGTCATATATTACATGAAAGGAGCTACTTCTCTTTGAGTCCCTATCCTTAAATGGGGGACAAAAAGATCCATAACTCAAACAATAAACGTCGATCAGTTTTTACTACTGAAAGGGGGTGGTTTGTTGAAACAGTGCACATTAGCTCCGATTGAATCAGAGTATTAATTAATCTGCACTATTTTCAATATCCGATATTGTGTTAATGAATGTTAAATAGTATTTCATGTTACTTACAATAAATGCTACATTTAATTATGATATTGATGCAGCAGTGTCAGTTTAATTTCTTGTAGTAATAGGTGGTAAAAAATCAGAAGGTTTAGTTCACCACTGGTCATTGTACTGAATATACTGTACATGTTTCTGCTGGCATTAACATCACACTATTTATTCATTCATCTAATTTATTGGTCTATTGTTACATCTTCTAAAATATGATTACATTTCATTATTTTAGTAATTACACCTTTTATGACTACACTTGTCTTAAGAAGCATTGACTTTGATTGTATTTTCTATTACACTCAGTAATTTATTGGCAGTATGTTTTATAACAACGACTTTTAGTATTAAATGGCTTTAATGTTTCTACTGTACTTTGGCTTTCACATTTTTTATTTACTCAGTTCACTGCCTTTTTCTTATCGCTATCTTATTGTTCTATTCAGTAATATATTATCTGATAATGCCGAATATAACAATATAAATAGCATGCGTATTTTAACATCAATAAAAAACACTATTCAATCCCTAGTCTTTATTTATTTTATTTTACATTGCTATCTATTCAAGTAACCTCGACGGTATGCCGTATTATCTGGTTACAACTGCCGCCACAAGAACTTTTAATAAAGACACTCAACCTATCATTATTGCATATAATGGAGGCCATTTGCTTCATCGATGGTTGGCAAATAATCGGCACCTACCAAGTTGATACCAAGAATGCTCAAGAGAATGGTGAACATCAGAAATACTAGTCGTCCTACCTTTTTGTCACCATAGACGAGTATCTTACATCACAAATATGCCCAAAATGCAATAGTAGAAGATTGGAAAATAAAAGAGGCCATTTAGATGCAAAGAAATCACACTGTACGTAGTAACAACAATAACAACTGCGAGACGATATGGAATCGCAATCAATGGCTTTTATTAATATTCTATCAATCTTTCTATGCATAGCCAACAACAACGATCGGCCTCATGAATTTCAAGTAATCAAATAAAAACACTATACTTGTGGTTTGTTATGCATAACAGCAGTAACAGTGGTCATCCTACGGCCACTTTGTTACAATTGGCTTTAATTAAAACGAATTTTGCTTTGAGGACTCTAAATGTGGGAGTCAAAGAAATAAAACCACATTAGTAAGACGTTCCATGATATACCAACATTTAGAATAAATTGACTTTCAGTATTTATGCTCCGCCTATTACTTCATTGATAACAATTTCAGCACTTCATTTATAAATACTGTTTGTCTACTACACAACTTACAGCCTACATCATCGCCTTTCTTTTTATTTTATGCCAACTATATGTATTTATTAAATATATATAACTTTAATATGTCACTAATATTACATTAGTACTTTGGTTTGCTAAAAGTTATTACTGCGGGTAATGTCCATAACGATTCTTGTAATATCAATAGTAGCAGATCATACTGTATTGGCATTGAACAATTCTTCGGTGATTATGCTAAAAGCGTAACCGCAACATTGCTAGTACAGCACCAGTTTTAAAAAAGTCTTTTAAATTCTATTTGAATAGAATTAATAATGACCTATTGTATCGACATATTGAATTACTAAATATGGACTGTATCGTGCATAACTAGAAATGGCAACTTATGCTAACTAACAATGATAATGGTATACAGTAAATGACTAGTTTCATCTATTTATTACTATTTATCTAATACAGCTATAAATAACTGATATTTGGCTAAATTTGTATAATAAAAATCCGACTCAATAGTACTCATTTAAATACCAGTTTAAAAATTAAAAAAAATACCGTCCTGCCTTTTATTTTAAAAAACAATTAAAAATTCGGAATTTACATTCTTTTCTCTGTCAAATTCCCATCACATCATCGTTATAGCATTGCGGCTAGATTAGCTTTATTCAAAGTACCTGTTATAGTTTTATTCTAGTTTGTCATTATCATTAACGGAATTGCTTCCAACAGTTAAAAAATCAAAAGATAAATATTATTTACCATACAACTCTACTCAAAGCAAAACTATGGTCTCATCTAACATTCCGTCTGACGGTCCGCAACCTGCACCCAGTATTCCAATACCTAGCGGGCCCTCTTCTTTATCAAATGACGAACAAGCCGCTTACCGCGCCTCTACCGCTGCCCTATATGATGAAATAAGTAACGGTCCGGATTCACCACGACTTCGTAGTAATATACCTTCTTATGGCACAATTCATCAGGGGGAGATGCCAAATGATTTGCATAGGCCGCAGGACATTGTTGAATCACATCCAAGACAGTATGCGCAAGATTGGGTATGTTTTTAATGTTTATTGTATAATAGCAACTAATCTAATGACAAAACAATTTACTGATTGATCGATGGATTGATGGATTGATGGATTAATTGATAAATTGATAAATTTTTTGGTTACACGTACAAAAGTCCAATGAACACCAACGATTGATTACTACTAAGCATGTAGCGCACGATCTTACAGCAGATGAAATTATACAACCGCATAGACTATTGAAAGAAGTTGGCTCACTGGCACGACTAGCCGCCCGGTAGTATTAGCCTACTTGTTACAAAAGTCGATTGATATTGCCTGTGTATTTTCGCTTGGTCATTTGGGTGCATTGGAATTAGCGGCATCGGCCCTTGGCTCCATGTACATCTCGGTGACCGGTTGGTCTGTGGCTCTTGGTATGACTACGGCACTCGATACACTCGGTAGCCAGGCATATACAGCTAGCAGAAATCCACATGCACTTGGTGTTTATTTGCAACGCGCAATGCTTATTCTACTTGTAATGGCGGTACCAATTGCCACTAGTGGTGGTATGCCGAAACCATTCTGCTGCAGTTGGGCCAAAGCGAAGAATTATCGGCGCTTAGTGGTCGTTTCATTCGATGGAGTATACCATGTCTTGTTCCATATTTAATGTTCGAGTGCATGAAGCGCTATTTACAGGCACAAGGTATTATGGACGCCGGCACGTATATTTTAATGGTTACAAGTCCCATCAACGTAGCTACCAACTATCTACTTGTTTGGTGGCCCCCAATTGCATTAGGATTTATTGGTGCACCGATTGCCATGTCGCTGAGTCACTGGTTGAATCTCAGTTTTGCCATTTTGTATGTGCGTTACGTGCGTGGTGGCGAATGCTGGGGTGGATTTTCGCGCGAAGCGTTTCGTGGATGGGGCCAGTTTATCAAACTTGGTCTATCCGGCATGGCGTTTATTTGCAGCGAGTGGTGGGCATTTGAAGTAGTTGCTTTAATAGCCGGCTATCTAGGAACAATACCATTGGCAGCACAAAGCGTTGTATTGACCACAGCCACCATCATGTATATGATCCCAGCCGGTATTAGCATCACCTCTTGTAACCGGATTGGAAACGAACTGGGCTTAAAAAATAGTAATCGCGCCAGACTTGCATGCAACAGTGCGCTGCTATTAGGAGTTGTTGTCTCGACTTTCAATACATCAATTCTTCTTATATTTAAAAACAACTGGGGATATTTATTCAACGACGACCCTGATGTAGTCCAACTAGTTGGTGATCTTCTTCCTATAGTAGCACTATTTCAAATTGGCGATGTTTTTGGAGGTGTTTGCGCAGGTATACTGCGTGGAATTGGTCAGCAACATATTGGCGCCTATTTGACTTTGTTTGGCTACTATGTAGTCTGCTTTCCAGTCGGCCTTTATTTAACGTTTAACATGAACATGGGTCTAATCGGTCTTTGGTGGGGCCTATGTTCTGCTCTTTTCATTGTAGCTGCCGGCGAGGTATGGGCAATCCTTCGCCTTAACTGGTCCAACGAAGTGATTCGCTGTCACCAGCGAATAAACTATGACGACGTATATGAAGAAGAAACATGCATAGTATAAAATAACACAAATAATAAATGCATAGTAATTATATAACATCAATAATAAAGCTTTTTAGCTGTCTATTACACTGATTATTAACAATTGACAATTCATTTACCAATTTATTAATAATTTGCTTTGATTGGTGGTCAAATGATTAAATATAATAATATTCGCGTAACTGAACTAGACATTCAATCTATTGACGATGGAAACGGAAGGTGAGTTTTATTGAATAATTACATCATCACATTATAGTATGATTTGATGTTAAATAGTATCTATCTTTAATATATTCACTATTTACTGACAACATGTTCTATGAAAATGAGTAGTTTGGTATCAAATGACATCACTATTATCACTTCACATATATTAACAACACAGCACATAATCTACGTCATCACTGTCCTTTCTCTTTCTTTACACTTGACGGCACGTATCCAGTGCATATACTTTTACCTTTTATATATGCTGCCTTGCTAGTATCAGTAGTTGTCTAATACTAATTAAGTACAAATACTATTTACATTCTTGCCTTGCTCTTTTGCAATCTGACATTTATGCAAATCACCTTATTTACTCTGCTTATTGGTATTGACAACTTCTTTGACACGGTAAGTGCCTTTGTGGCTTGTTTTTGTGCTATGTGGAGCATATGCTGTAAAAACACGTTGTATGCTTTTGGCAGCATATAGCCGCCACAGGCAGCATGTCCAGCTGCTGTATGTGCGCAGTTGCCAGCACGCTGGCTGTATTGGCTATATCCACTGTTACCTCTCCGCTGATCGTCTTCCTTGCTCCCTTCCGCTATATATTCCACCAGTCTACAGTTTAAATATGCGCCATTTCTTTAAATTCTCAAGTAAATCTTGCTATAGCTTGTCAGTTTGGTATGTATTCTGTAAAGATAAACGATGATATGGACATAGCCTTATGTGTTTCCATAGTACAGCTTAAAAGTATTTTACGTGTGCCTCGCTAAGTAGAATAAAACCATCATAAGTAGCTTTGCAATTATTGTTTATTGTATTCTGTACACGTGCTAGTTCAACGTAGAAACGCGCTATCAATATTCATAGCTCCTAATCCAACGTATTGTAAATTTGCTAACTAATGGCGAATACAAGGCGACTAATACTGTTTGTAAGTTTATTTTTATATTGGAGCTGTAACATTAAGCTATGACTCTAAAGGCCATTACCATCTTTACTTTAAATAAAACATTGTACATATAAATGGTTGGTCAAAGATGTGTATAATATTGGCGATAAAAGTATAATTGCTTATCTAAATGATTAAGCTAATTGGGTCGAAGTATACAAGCAATATAGCCAGTGACAAAAATGAGTTTTATTAATAAAGCTTGATTCACAAAGTATATAATGATATAGAGTAAACAACTAGGTAAAAGAAGCTACATGAATAATAACAAATCTGTTATTGTCTATACAATCGAGTGAGTGGGATGAGTGAAATAATTAAATATGTATGAAAATACAGTTGGTAATCAACAAACAACTTTTACAATAGCGTGTAATCAGTAGCTGGTAGAATAATATAAAATAGAATGAATATGCAATAATAAAAACATGAATAGTGATGCTCAACTGTATTGTATATAACTCAATAATTGAAGTAGATGGGGTGCATTGGAATATATACTGAATAGCATGTGCTTAGTATATTGTAGAATGGGAATGATATAGTGTAGTAAACATATGCATACTAAATAATAAATCTACTATAGTGAGTATTTTAATCACTGATCTCATTCATCACATAGTTTCATGTTCATTAAATGAATGTTTAGTTTAATAGAGCCAACGTAGTCAAATGTAGTCATTTAACATCTAAATTATACTAAATACTGACAAACAACTAATAATAAATTATTTAATAATGTAAAATGACGAACAATTAAATGATTATCAAGCTGTTACTTTCATGTAATGTCTATAAATTAACCACTTAAAGATGTGGTAAATGAGTTTATTGAATGGATAGGAATGATAGCAACATAATAAAATATGGAACAATAATATATTATTTTAAATAAATAGATGAATAGCTACTGTTTGCAATAATAGTAAATTGAAAATAAAAAATAAATAGATATTTAATTATTTTATTACATACTTATTATTTTTGGACCTATATAAATAACCAGTATTTTAATAATTTAATATGGCTAAACAATAGCTCAATAGTAATTTTATCTAAAAATTAAGCCTCTAAAAGCCATAACAAAATAAAATTTTAATTTTTGCTACATATAGACAATTTTTTGTTAAATTTTAGTTTGCTTATCATGGCCCTGTAGCCTAATGGATATGGCGTCGCCCTCCTAAGGCGAAGGTTGTGGGTTCGAGTCCCATCTGGGCCTCACTCTTTTGCTCCGCTCGCGTGTAAATTCAGCGCCGATTATAGATAAAGTAAAATGGTTATGGAGCAGGTCGATCTATTTTTTTTGCATATAGTGATGTGTAATGTAAATAAAATCATTTACACACAAAGTAAATATAGTAAACAATGGGCTGTCAAATCATAAATTGTTTTGATCATTAAACACAATTATTATGGCACGTATAGATAGATGTAATGTTATATTGTAAATGATATATATATATCACGAAATAAATAAATAATTCGTACATAACATCCATAGATACAATAGATCAGCGCCGTATTATTACTTATAGCACAAAACTACAATGATATGAAAGGTATAATGTATTACAAAATAAATAGCTACAAATAAATAAATAAATTTAGAAATAACACTATAAACTATAGTAGATGAACACTTTATTATTACTCATATTACAAGGCTATAATGATGGGCATAATATATCAGATAGTATGGGATTATAGCGTCAAATCAACTATGCTTGATACATTAGCACAGCTTGAGATTGGTTTTAAACATTATTTATGATATAGTTTAATGTGTAACAGATAATGATTTAGTATCACATTGAAATATGCATATTTATCGCGTTATTTACAATAGTAGCCACAATCTATGCAAATAAATCAAATATAAGCTATATAATACTAATAAGAAAAAATAGGAAAGAATAGAAAATGGTATCAACTAAATAGTCAATACGTAATAGCGGTCTTTACATAAAAATGTAATAAACAGACGGACTCGAGATAGACAACAGTGCAGCGTTGCTAACTAATAACAAATGGTTGGTAAATCCACTAAAAAAACTAAAAGATACATGCAAATAAAGATCGTTCTAGCGGCTTTCATAGATTGCTACGTGTCATATCAGTTTGTTCTTTTCCCGTGTCGTGTGAATTGGCCAACATAATCATTAGACGGGCTGCCTGCTCGGTATCCGGCGATGTAGGTGGTGTAGTACCCGTTGGATCGGCCAATCGTGTTGGTAATCGACCTAGACTGAAATCAGGTCGACGTGGTGATACGCGGGCCATTGTTGCTGCTGCTGCTGCTGGTGGTGGTGAAACAGATGAAGTAGATGAAGTAGCGGCACTATTAGTACTATGAATAGATCTATTATTCATTTGAACTTCACATTCTTGTGATGATGATGGTGTAATCATCGCTTTTGTAATAGTTGAAATAGTATTCGATTTAGTAGATAATTGATTGTTCATCGTATTAAACTGATGCGTAGCTTCATTATCAGCACTTAATCGATTATACACTGCATAATATTGTGCACTGTGTTCTGCCGTTTGTTTAAATGCACTTTTACGGCCTTTAGTAATATCCTCTGTATTATTATTACCATCCTCGTTAAGTTCATAATCGTCATTACTATCATAATCGTTGGTAATCGTATGCGCGATGTAATGATGCGGTGGCCACGATGAAGATGACGGGGATGAAGATAGGGCGGCCTCTACTAGCGATGGACTCTTTGATCGTTGTCGTTCATAGGGACGATGGATCAGTTGTCGTTTTTGTCGCTGTCTACGCCGTTCATTTGCTTTGGCTGAACTATAAACACGATTGGGTGGGCCAATATGTTTGGTCGTATCATTTACATGTTTATCGTGTATTTTTGTACTTATACTTGTAATCGCTTTATCCATATCTATTGCTGACCTTTTCTGCTCATCTTCAGCTTCTGTATCTTTTGCTAATCGTTTAAAGGCCGAATAAATGGATGATGTTAATTCGGCTGATTCATCAATATAGTCATTGTTATTACTGGTAGCAGCAGCAGCAGCAGTAGGTAGCACTAGTAGGTTTGCCATCAATAGATTTGCCTTCATCACGTAATCGTTCTTCTGTCTCGCTTAATGACAAATATTCCCAGCCACGCTCGGCCTTTACGGTTGCTAGCCGAAGTCGGACGCGTAATATGTGTGACAGCTTTATACGTATCAGTAATTATATTATTATTAGTAACAAATATACCACCCCACACAATATATAGTATACAATATACAATACATAGATACACACTTACCTTGGCAATATCTGCAGAGGTAGGCGGCATTGACGTGGTTTGTTGATTTATAGCAGTATTTTGCTGCTGTTGCGACAAATCCTTAATAGGAGTAAACGATTTTGACTCATCTGTAGCCATTTTGTTCAAGCAACTATTGGAATGATATACAAAACTGCTCGTAAACAATTAAAATAGAAAGCTTTATAGTTCTTCAGTACTTACCGTGTTTTATAGAGACAACAGAGGCAGAAAAGTACATATAGCTACCACTAGATGCTGTCCAATGACTATTTAAAAAGACAAATGGTCGCGATGGAGGCACAGACAAAGTTCAAGTGCACAGACTGTACAAAAGCCCATACAAAGACAACTATCAAGATAGTACGGTGGATAGAAGAGGGTGAATACACTAGTTTGAGTGCTAATAAGAAAGACCAATAGTAGCAGTGCCAATAGTGACTATTTATCAGTAGATAAGAAGGAGAAAGACATCAAAGGTAGGCGTGAATTGGATGCCATTGATGCACGCGTGTTGTTAACTATATAATATCACGAGCAGTGTTACTAATAAATATAAATAAAGACAAAATATACAATTTACACCCAAACAGCATTATTATTATTAAACAATTATTATTATGGTTATTATTATTATGGTTATTTGGTGTAGACAACGCCGTCACAAATCATTTAACGTGTTATTGCCCACTTAACGTGTCAACCACGTGCAACAAGTGATGACGGGTAGGATGAATGACATATTTAACATGGTCATTTATAAGATTTAGTTGTTTGTTTGTGCAAAAATAGTATTAACACCATCTCCAGTTGGTTCTGGTGCATCAGATGCCAATGGTGTATTGGTCCAGTCAGGTACTGTGCCATTGAATTTATCCTTGGTTATTTCTGGTCCAGCTGATCTAATAGCTCCAACCAATGAACCTATATCATATCATATCATATCATATCATTTAGCGTGTTAATATCTATTATACATGAATAATAATGGTAAATGTACTTACCGCCTACCCAAGTACGGCAATTGGCCGGGAAAATACGGCCACGTTCACCACCGGATAAAAATCGCATTTTGTCAACTAGACCTTGTAGTACTTGATAGCGTGGATGTTCACCAGCCGTTCTAATACATTCTTGATGAAAACGGGCCTGGAAATTGGGTAGCATTGCTGTACCTCCTGTCAATAATACATTTTCTGCCAATTGAACCCGTGCATCAGGTTGTACCTTTTAATTAATCAGTTAATCAGTTAATCAGTTAATTAGTCTATAAATGTGTCACTTACTTTAAGTAATGATTCTAGTAAACAGCACACAATATTGGGCTCATCTTCATCTCCATCAAATAGTACTTCAGCAGCCCGTTCACGTACCCATCCCGGTATGGATAGTCGACTGGTTTGCCCAGTATCGGCCCGTTGGAATCGACATGTCGCATCGGTGGCGGCACTTACATCACGATACCATCCTTCAAAGTCGTCGCCTTCCATGCTAGGTGCCGGTCCGGCATCGGGTCTAATCGGCTTAAATGGAGATACAAATAAAAGCCGTGCTTTAATATCTTCAAGCGTCTCGGCCGCAATCATGTCGGCCGTCAATGGCTGTGGCTCTCCTTGCGGCATTAGTATTTGTGCATGACTCAGTAACAAAATACGAAGTCGATTAGATAAAGCACGACCAGCTAGCGGTGTTGTTTGTACAAATGGTATAAGTGGTCGAGCATCAAATACCTTGATGAGATGTCCATTATATTAGTTGTATACTAATATCCTTTTACTAATACTTACCGGTATAACCGTCGTTTCCCAATTACCGCTATCTAGAACAATACCCGTTATTGTACCGGCAGTCATAAGGGCTAAAAGTCCAGAGGGTGCAAATGAAATGGACGGCACTTGAAAATGATCAAATAATATACGCGCTAGCATTTCTTTTACAATAACCGGCATAAGTGGTGGTTCACAAATAAGTACTTTTCGTTGACGTGGTTCGGTAAGTAAATAGCTAATGACTGCTGCATAAGCGTATCTTCTATAAGCATCTATCAACACTTACCGATAATAAACATGATGCAAATAATAGCGCAATGTTTCCTCTAACAATACTAGATCAATCTTATGAATATTCGGTGTAAATAGTTCGGCAAACTATAATAACCATAGCTAATTAGCATAACTACTTTCGCTCTAGACCCTATAGAGGGCTTACCCGACTTGTAAGACGACAGCTCTCGTTACAACTATGCTCTCGATGACAATCTAAGTCGCCAAATACCGGGATTAGATGACGGGGCTGAGATTCACCACTATAGCCACAACGCATATACAGCGATCCAATATCGAGTACGACACGGTCTTCGGTGCCGTAGATGCTATGACGACGACCAATATAGGGCAATCCACCACTACTGCCACTCGTGGCCATCGGCGTGGTACCGCTACTTGTGGTGGGGGTCAGCAGCTGTGATAGCTGTGTACCGGCTGTACCAAGCGTCGTCTGGAATGTACGAGACGGCGTCGTAGAGGAAGAGGTCCGTTGGGTAGTAGGTGTGGTAGTGGTGTACATGCTGTAAATACGAAATAGATAAACAAGCACGAATAAAGAAAGAAATGACGGTGGCTTAACAAGTCCAATCTACAACCAACACTATAATAAAACTAAAGAACTAGTGGCCATTGGTCTATTCATCATTATCATTATCATTATCATGGCTGATTTTACTAAATATACAAGTAATAGTAAAATGTTATGCTTTAGTATCTTAATACAATATATAATGCATGGGCTACAGCTAATCCATTGGTACAAATCATCGTTAACATAGCATTATAAACATCAATCTAATTAACTTACCCGGCACAAATCCTAGAATCATAAATACAACATTAATTAGCACATCCGTTCTAAATCCTACCTTAAGTATAACAGCAAGCGGTGGCAATAGAATAGCAATTATAATAAAGATACCTCTTACTACTGTCAGTGCCATAGTAAATCAACTAAAAAATAACAACATTTAATGATCTACATAGCCATACAAATAGTATAATATAGTGCTATAGAAGATTGCTATGGAAACCTTATGTGTTTATTATATAACAATGTTTATACAAAACGATAACAAAAACATATACGGCTACTGTATTGATGGCGTGTATATTACTAACAATGAGATACTTGAGTGAGTTCATTAAGTAAACACTCTGTATCTAGTTGTCGATCATTTAATTCAGTAACCAGATGATGACGCGCCTTTTCTGCTTGATCAATTACGGTTGTTTGTAGCGAGTGAATACCTTGGGCAATGAATAGTGCATTCTCGGTTATATCGTTTTGTAGTGTTGTTGTTGTTGTATCTTTATCAAGAGGCGAGTTCTCATCGTACGATTCCTCTTCATTACTACAAGATACAGGTGTAGTCATATCTTTTACTGTTTCATTACGTGTCGATGTAGCACTATCACTAAATACTGGACTTGTTTTCTTCAAAGCACCAAGTAGTGTAGTTAATTCATGTTCCAGTGACGATGTATCCGATAGGGTCAAAGTATCTATTAACGTGAATTCAATCAATATAGTTGGCCAATATACTATTAAGTAACTAACCTTTCACCAAACAGTTATTCTGTTGGACTAGATCTTGAAGAATCTCGTTGAAATTCAATACTGGCCGAGTAATCTCTGGCTGTCGTGAAGTAAAACGAAACATGTTAAATAATAAGTAGAGTTTAACAGAAAGAAAGTATATTTTACACAATTTTATTATTGTTACTGTTACTACTATTATCATTGGCATTTAAATAATGCTGGGTAAGAAAGTCAAATTGTTCTGGTGATTCATAAAGTGTCTTGTAAATATGAAATGGCATAAGCATTGACTTTTTACGTAATAGTTCTGAATTATTAGATGTAGTGTCATTAGCCATATCACAAGATGATCGCTGCTTATTAGCCTTATCAATAATATGTTTAAGAAATGATCGTGTAGCCTATATCATAGATTAACAATATAAATATTAATAATAAGTTATTACTTACCAAGAGTAAAACACCGCCTACAGATACTTGTTGTCGTAGAGCTAATAAACGAGCAGGTGGTAATAGTGATGCATTAGAGTCACTCTTCTGCTCTTCCATCTCTACCAAATCCTCATTATGACGACTAGTATTTGATGTAGGAGTGGCAAATGCCCGTACTATGGCTAATCGACCGGCCCGTTCCTCTTTACCACTACTTCCAGTTACACGACTCATCTGTGATCCATAGTAACGACTTTTACGGGTCGGTACTAATGCCGATGGTAAATAGGTGGGCATATGTAATTCACCAATCACTCGCCATATCCAATCAATAGCCATAGGTGATGATGACATCTCGGGCATAGTAGCCAGTGTAGACCAGGTCATTAAATGATCTAATGGATTCACTAGAGGTGTAGAGTGTGACAGTGCAGTAGATTGTGTCCATTGTGTATCAGCAATATCAACTTCAATATCGACATCTAATCATTATTATTAACGTTATTATTATGTATATATATATATATATGTTAATATTATTTACCTTCATCTTCGTCAGTGTTCATGGCCATGTCAAAGTCGTGGTCTATGTTATCGTCATTATCGTCACTGGCATTGCCTGTTGCACATACTAATTGTCGATGCAGTTGATCAAGTAATGGACGAGCTGTAGTGGCACTATTCAATGTACTACGCGGTCCTTGGAACTCCATGGGACGTGATGAACAGGTAACACGCCATGGTGAATCCAATGTTGATACATCAGCATGAAATAGACCACAGAATTTACAATAAATAGTCATTGGCTTTTGTATACTATGGGTTAATACTCTAGTTGATAATGTTGATGTAGAATGATTTGATAAATTGACATTATTACTTTTAGATGTCATTGTATCTTAGATGTCATTGTATCTTTAGATGTCATTAATGATAATGATTGTTGTCGACACCAATCGAGAATAAATCGCATAGTAGGTAGAGGCATTGTACTAAGTGATGTCATTACAGGTGGATGTTGTGCCATTTGTCGTTTTAAATAAGCACTAATAGCTTTTGCTTGTTGCCACTACTTTAATATTAGTAACATAGTACTTATAATATATATACTTATAACTTACATAAACTGATTTCTGTCTTCCATGAGTCCATAAAGTAAATTCATCAATAGAAGATGCTAATCGATAAGAAATACGCACATGATCTAATGATTAAATAAATTAGATAAATAATAATAAACTAGTTAATCTACACTGACCAGATCTCATTTGTCTTAATGGCTTAATTAATGGATAATATTGATAGGCCTTTAATAAATGAGGTTTAAGCCAAGCTTTAAATGCTTTATCTTTTTCTAATCATATTAATAACTATTCTTTATAAATAATTAAACTTACTATCTACACCATTAATAACATCATTATTAATAGTATTCTCTTCTTCACTTTCATGTTTATCACAAAGTAACTTATTTTCATTTGTCGTTGTATCTAATATTACTTCTTTTTTTACATCCATCATATTGGATGTATTAGTATGGATTATTGTATTTTTATCCAATATATCTTTAGAGATTTCTTCTTTCTCTTCTTTCTCTTCTTTAATTACTTGCGTTTTGTTTTCTTCCTTCTGTTCTTCTTTCTCCTCCTCTTCTTTGATTATTTGTTTAAATTGTGTATTTCTATCAAGTTCTAAATCAAATGTACGTTCTGCTCCTTGGGTCTGTCCTCCAGTATGGCTATCATCAAGCTATTATGGAGCATTAGTATCCCCAACTCTATGTCTATAGATTAATTAACTGACCCGTAACATATGTACAATATCCACTGGTTTATTACGGGTATCCGAAAAGAATAGCTGTAATCTAACCGGAAACTCGCCCCATCCATAACGTATAAGTTGAAATGGTGGTTTTAATACATCTACAATATCATTGGGTCGATAAGAAGGATGCATGTAGAAGCGGACTCGTTTAATATAAGTGCTGATTTCATTAGTATCCTTTACCATTGAGTAATTACATTTATTAGTACACTCTATCTAATATCTAATATTCATACAAGGTACTTACTTGAGGTGGTCCTACAATATAGACCATCCATCGATGAGAGTGATTCTTTTTATCTTCAGATCGTTTTACTAATTACAATTAGATAGTTGGTTATACAATACAGTATACTTACAAGGTGGTATATATTGTGATGTATTACCGACAGTAACCCGTCGTTTTACATAGAAACGAGATCCAGAAGATGATAGGGTTGTTATTGGTACAGGGGATAAAAGTGTAGGTACTGTCTCCATTTCACTCGTTAATGATCTATTATGTAGGGTATGAATTGATTTAGTAACAGTATTGACTTTATCATTCGTCATTGTATTTGAATCAATCTGCATTTGTAATGGATTTGATTCAATACTATTACTATTGTTATTTGTTGTTGTTGTCGTTGTTGTCGTATCTTGATGAATATCAACTGCTTCTTCAAATACTTTAATTTTGGGCTATATTCAATCATTAATACAATAACTGTATTAACCTTTTGATTACCTTGGTGCGTTTTAATTGATCTCTGGCCGCTCCTCTCTCAGCAATACCTTTAAGTCTATATTCATTTATTAGTCCATACCTACTAGTTATTAAATCATTATAAATTACCGTTCAGGCAATGTATCATTAAAACGAAGTCGACATAAATGATCCATAGGAATCTCTTCTTCATTCTACATATATTATGCCATTAGTTTATCCACAGCAGTACTACAAATACTATCTACTTACTACAGGTATACCACATAGTTCCGTGGCTTCTTCATGTGATGCCAGATCACCTCGATGTTTTAATTTAAAATGATTAACAAATCCTTGCATATTTAAAAAGTTGCCTCGTTGACAAGTAGGACATATAATACTATAATGTAATTAGACATTCTACTACTACTACTACTACTAATCAATAAAGACTTGACTTACACTACATAAGTACCATCACTTCTACGTGAATATAATGGTTGTGTAGGACCATTACCACCATATTTTGGTTTCTGATTTACAGTGGCGCGTGCTAATCGTCTTTTACGATGAACAATTGGTGTTGTGGTCCCTGAAGATGATAACGGTGTTACAGGTGCTGATATGCCACGAACCACTTCCTTCTCTTCTACTTGTCCATTAAAGCGATCTGATGAAGATAGAGAGCGTTGTTTAGTTGTTGTATATCTTGTCTCTCGGGTATTCGTATATTCTGTATCTGCATCCTCTATTAACCGTTATATACATACATATACATATACATATCATATACATATATATTAACTAATAGGTCACTCTAATTAATATAACTATCTCTTACCTCCATATAATATATATCTATGTATTGAGCCAAGTATACGCTCTCCTTTATCAAGTTCTTGTCGAATAAGCGATAGTTCTCGTCGCTTTAATAAAATTTCCAAGTTAAATTCACGTTCAATCACTTGTTGAACCACTTGTTTTACAGCCGGTTCTAATAGTAATAGTAATAATAATATAGTAATATAGTAATAATAATATAGTTATAGTTATAGAACTGTCATTGTTGTATATATTGTCTGTATTTACCAGCAAGTTTCTCCTCCAATATATTAGACGACGACATTGTAATATTCTCTCTATGGACCAGTAGAGAAATAGTTAGTTGGAGAAATAGCAAGGGTAAAAAAGAAGAAAGGAGAAAGTAAATTACATCACGTGACATATCCAATATTTACGTTCTTTAATTACCATAATCACCATTTTATTAATAGAAATAAACCATTTAATGTATAAGCTTTCTTCTCTCCTTTGACTAACCAACAACTACAACACTAGTACACTATAACAACAACAACAACAACAACAACACAGCAGTAATAACGACCTGTATATCAATGTATCGAGATAATAACCACAACAGTAATAGTAGTGGTACTGCAATGAATCTCATACCGCCTTTATTGCCGCCTTCACTGTCTGGACATGGTAACAACAGTAGCAATAGTAATAGTTGTAGCAATAGTCATGGTACAGGTCATACTGTAGCCCATTCAATAGACCGAATGACACCGCCTCAACAGTCAGCGGTAAAGTTAAAGTTAAATGGCGCTTTAAATGCACTAGATTCCTCTCCTGATGGCACTCATGCTATTGTAGCTGGCCGTGAAGGTAATTCACTACTATTAGTTGAACTATAGTAATAGTATACTAATTCTATATACAAATAGTATTAAAAGTACTAAGTGTTAACGAGACTGAAGTAACCGAAGCGTTAAATATACGTGTGGGCAGTCGACTTAACTTGAACTTTAGCAGTAACGATGTTCAATGGTGTATGTAATAGGATAATGGCTATAGACTAGTCAATTAATTAATTAATCAATCAATTAATCAATTACTCTTTTATTAGTAACTAAACAAAAGATTGCTACGGCGGCCACAAATGGCGCGGTTGTTATTTGGGATCTGACTCGGGCCCGTCAAAAACTACAAGGTAATACATTGCTATACTATATACTATATATATAGTATATCTATTGTAATAGGATATAGTTAATTCTAATCAATTTACTTATAGAACGAGTGATATCAGAACATGCTCGAGCAGTCAATAGGATATGTGGTGGACCACCAGGCAGTGGTCTATTACTTAGTGCTTCTCAGGATGGTACAATGCGGTTATGGGCAAGTCATTTAACATATAGTGCTATATCTTATCAATGACAATATATATACATCTATATCTATATCTATATCTATAGGATTTACGAGAGGCTAAACCGGCCAAACTGGTACTTGATGGTAAATCAGAAAGTGTAAGAGATGTACAGTTCAATCCAGTCAATATACACGAATTAGCCGCGGCATTTGAGACAGGCACCATTCAAGTAAGTAGATAAACGAATAGATACTGAATCAATTTAATTAATAATAATATTATTATTAGAAATGGGATTTAAGAAAGCCTAATATTTATGAACGTAAACTTAATGCTCATTATGGATTAGCATTGACTGTTGACTGGCACTCTGATGGTCGTACATTGGCCACTGGTGGTAGAGATAAATTTATAAAGGTAATTTGTAAACTATAAGTAACTAAATAATTAAATAACTAAATAATGATAGGTGTGGGATATGAAATCTGATGGACGTAAACCACTTCATGTTATACAAACCATGACGAGTGTTGCTCGAGTACAGTGGAGACCTGGTAGAGAATATGAAGTGGCATCATGTGCTCTATTATCAGATTACCGTATACATGTATGGGATGTACGGCGACCCTTTCTCGCCAAATACTATATTGAAGAACACGATAATGTAGCCACTGGTAAGTTATTATATATATATATATATATATATACGTATACGTATATGTATATATTATTTGTATAGTGGTTATTGACTATTAATTGTAGGATTTAAATGGCAGGATCCGGGTGTCATATGGTCATGTTCAAAGGACAAACACTTTATGCGACATCATGTATCGGCCTTTCATCGACCACTTGATTTAATTACTGTAACTGCACATAGTTGGAATGCCTATAACGATATAATATTTGCTGCTGAGGATAAATCAATAGAGAATGAAGTGTAATTAAATACAATCTATTCATTATTAATATAATCATACTAATGGTATAATTAATAGATATCGGCCACCTACTACATTTATGTTATCGGCATTAAGACGTACAAGTAGACAGACACGTAATTCTATCAGTGGTCCTAGCCATAGTAATAATAGTAGCCATAATACGAATATACCTACACCTACTGCTGCTGTTGCTGCTGTGGCCGCTGCTGCCGGGTCATCATCATCATCAATTACCACCACCACCAATGTATATAATACATCCACTACTGCTGTCAATACTAATAAAACCACCTCCACTTCTGGTGACACTACCATCGGTAACGAGGTAAGTTACTGACCAATCCACTTGTTAATTAAACTAATAATTCTATTTAGTATAAATCACATCAACCGGCAGGTATTGTTAATATGCCACCCTTTGATTATCAAGCCTTTTGTATGATGGCCCGTCAGTATAGTATTGCTAGTGGTGAGGATATATGGGCATCGTGTGCCCGTAATGCTCGCGTAGCTGCTCAAGCCGGTCATGGACGTACTGCTCAAACCTGGCGTGTACTACAACTACTCTTTTCACAACCCCCTCAACCACCCAAACCAACTCAATCCATCACCACCACCACTACTAACAGTAACAACAACAACACTAATACTAATAGTAATTCTATGACGGGTGTGCCTATAAGACCATCACTTAGTACATTGATCCAACATCAAAAGGATGTGGAACGACGTGGTAATACAAGTCAAGAATCACATCGATCCTCTTCATTTATTGGATCTACTGGTCACTATCCTCAGTCATTAGGGATTATGGCCCATCTATCCTATCCTGATCCTGATGTGGTACCGTGGAGTGAATCATGGAATCCACAACAAATGTTACTAGAAATACTATACTACTACGGTGAACAAGTAGGTCATTATTTATTATATAGCCTATCTATTAACCAAGACTATGTATAGGGGGATGTACAAATGTGCACTACTATATTACTCGTATTGGATCAACAATTAGCTATATGGCCAGCCATTGCTAAACATTGGTTCACAGCCTATATCGGTAACTATTGTTATTATTATTATTATTATTAATGGCTATATTGATTACTGATGTATCTATGGTAGAATTATTACATCGATTTAAATTATGGTCAACTGCATCGGCGGTTATGAATAATTGTCGATTAGAAGAGATATCGAGTATTAATCAAGTAAATGACTTGTGACACCAAGTATTTGTATTTATAGCTTGTATTTAACTAGGAGGCCACCGTCATCCATACTACTTGTAATAACTGTTTTAGGCCACTGAATAATCCTCATGGTGCTAATTGGGCCTGTGATCGATGTCGTCGTCCTGTTAATCCGTGTTCACTTTGGTAGGACATCTATAGATACAGTAATAGGAATACACTAATATAATGAACTAGTCATCAAACGGTTAAAGGATTATATGCTTGGTGTCAAGGCTGTGGACATGGTGGCCATTTAAAGCATATGTATACATGGTTTCAAGAGAACTTGGAATGTCCTACAGGTTGTGGTCATGTATGCACTATTGAAACGGTAATAACCAGTATATACATACATACATATATAGATCACTTTATTAATCATTATTATGATCATGATCATCATCATCATCCTAATAGAAAGTGGTACCACAAGTAGTAACTAGTAATGTATCTACATCAGGGCCTGTACCCATGTCTTCATCATCTATAGTATCGGTGGCATCAACAGCACCCACACCACTCACGGTATCGGATAAACATCCATCGAGTAGTAAAATGAAATTGAATTCATCTACTACTACCACTACCACTACTAAGACTGGTAGTGGTGGTGGCGTAGATACTAATGCTAATGCCACAGCTATTAGAAGAAGACAATCATTACTGGCTAGAAGTATTTATGGATAGTAGTAGGCGTGTTGTTATTACGGTAATCATTCATTAGATTGCTGTAATAGTCGGATACTATGATCTAGATCGTGTTGTTGTACTTTGAGTAGCTTTAATTGTTGTCTATTATACATATATAAATTATAATGATGATTAGTTATAACATAGTACTTACTCGTCGGTTTCTCTAATGGAGAGTGGTACACGGGTTGTGTATTCTAATTTATTCATTCTCATTTCAATTTTACCTAATTCTCTATGTATTTTGCTGAGTTTCTGTTCAAATCGACTAATAACTCGTAATCGATCCGGAATAGATGTTACAGGTAGGTACACCTTTAGATCTGCTCTTATAGATGCTACTACTGATTGTTGATGTAATTGGGTCTTTAACGCTTCATTATTACATAGCATCTACATCATATACATATACATATACATCATATACATATACATATACATACATATATATTAGTATGTTGAATAGTTACTATTATAGTTATTTACCTCATTCGATATAAGGGAGAGTGATGGGGCATTAATAAAGTTTTGTATAGCTATATGGTTTCTAGTTAATGGATGACTAGAGGTCATTTCTGGCATCCACACCATAAATGGTAGTGGTTCAGATATTGAAATAAAATGTGTTTGTCGTAGTGAACGTGATGCGTGGACAACACTGCGTATTAACTAGTAATAACATTAAGTATGGCTATTATAACTATTGGATTAATGTTACCTGTAGATCACGTTCGGCATGCTTGTTAGCAAACAATAAAAAGTCTATTGGATTTGGATAAGGTGCTATCATAATAGATGATATAGATTGTGGATGGAGTCGGTATTGTAATTGTTGCCATAATCGCTATACATATTAATAGTGTTAATGGTCTATTGATCTACCAGATTAAATACTTACTTCGGTAATAAATGGCATCATAGGATGCAGTAGACGAAGTGACACTTCAAGTGTATAGAGTAGGGTGGATAGTTCGGTCCATTGTATCTATTGCTCCATAGATGAGCAATTAATAAATTAATATTTATAATTGATCCATTTACCTGTGGATCTTTATGATAGAGTGTAGGCTTTATATATTCTACAAACGTGTCACATAGATCATCGAGTATAAACCGCTTTATAGCATCTGTAGCATCTGAAAGATTCAGTTGTTTTAATGAATTGTCAACCAATGTCGTAGTATGGGCTAGACGTGACAATATATATTGGCTTAATAAAGAGTGTCCATTTGTTTGAACTCTTTGTTGATAGTCAATGACATCGACTGGGTTAGTATGATGATCATCTAATAAGAGGTCAAGTCGTGATAGTGTTAATTTAGTAAGATTCCATAATTTGTTGGCAAAATGATTTGCAGATATCACATTATTAATATCCATATTAATCTGCCGTGTCTATCAATCAATAACAAATACAAATTAGTCTTAATCATCTAACTAATAAATAGAGTAATAAGAATGAACATACTTGTTGTGTGGCTAGTAGTAATGAGAGTCGAAGTGCATCCGATCCACAGGCTGGAATACCATTAGGAAATTGCTGTTTCATCATACCAATACTCCTACCATAATACATTATTGTATAAATAAGTAATTATTAAAATATATTAACCATAACCAGTACCTTTTCTTTTCTTTTTCGGGTAGATTGCCTCGTTCAATACTTGTTTTTAATTGTTGCCATGATTGTCCATCAATAACATGTAATGGATCAATAACATTACCAAGTGATTTGGACATTTTACGGCCTTGTGCATCTCGTACCTATCATTAATAGTCATAACATTTAATTAGTATTAAATCGTAACTAGATACTATACTTACCATGGGATGGAGAGTAATGACATTAAAGGGAAATACACCACCTGTTAAATGGGTACATAACATGGCCATTCGAGCTACCCAAAAGAATAGAATATCGCTACCCGTTTCCATTAAATTTAATGGATAGTTATTCTAATAATTAATCATATGAATGTCGTTATAATTAAATACATTCAATAATAGATAATTACTGGTATAGAAGATGTGTTGCCTGTCCATCCTAATCCCGATAATGGTAACAGTCCGGAAGAAAACCATGTATCAAGTACATCATGGTCCTAATATTAATATTAATATTAATAATAGTGTATTGTTAATATTTCTATTGTTCTACTTACTTGATGTAGTTCAAATGATATACTTGCTATATCATGGCCTAATTCAGCTAATCTAACAGTGGCTTTACTTTGAGCCTCTATTAGTGTATTGGCCACTACCCAAATATCTAATAAATGTATTAGTAAGCTATAATTAACATTATTAGAGTCTATTACCCTTTGCATCATTATTTTCATCGCTATTTGACTTGGATCCTTGATGCATTACTATTTTATAAGCAGGTATACGATGTCCCCACCATAATTGACGAGATACACACCAATCATGAATATGGTCTATAGTTACTGGTAAATACTATAAACAACCAACTAAATAGTTACTTGCCTAGCCATCGTCGCCATTCCACTTCATAATGACTCGGTATGATTTGATAAGTATTTTGGCTATTTAATGACTGAGGATCATTTGATTTTTGATCTAATTGATCTAATACTTGTTGAGCCATCGCTGTACATTTGATATACCTGTATAGTTATGTTAGATGTAAATATTCGTATGTATTCATTATCACTATTAGATATTCCAGTACTTGCCATTGTGGTCTTATCATAGGTTCAATAATGTCACCTGTACGTGAACACCGACCAATACGTGTTACATGATGTGTATCAGCACCGCGATAATAGCCTTGTTGTTTATACTGTTCCAACAGTACAGATCTTACTTCAAATCGATTTTTATTCTAATAATAATAGCCATAGAATTAATGAATGTAATAGACAAATATATTAATGGTAACTTGCCACTAGTTCTGGTATGTGACATTGTTCATTTAATGTGCCATCTAGATTGAATATATTGACTATGGGTAATTGATGTCGACGTGCACAGGCATAATCATTTGGATCATGGGCAGGTGTGATCTATTAATAGATTGTATTAAATGTAATAGATAAATTAATATAATGGATTACCTTTACAATGCCTGTACCAAATTCAGGATCGACTAATTGATCATCGGCAATAATTGGAATGTGTTGCTGTGTTATAGGATGTTTTACCTTTCGACCAATATAGCTCTGATAGTAATAGTAATTAATGTGTTATAATAATGAATAGCCATGGTATTTACCTTATAACGTTCGTCGTTTGGATGAACTGCTAGAGCACAGTCGGCTAACACTGTCTCAATACGTGTTGTACCAACGACTAGCTCGTTTATACCACGATCTACACGATCTAACTGGTTTTCTACTAATGGATAGGCCAACCAGTGTAGTACGCCAAACTCGACACTATTTACATCCATATGTTATAATACACTTGTAATAATTGATAGATCCTTACGGCGATGCGTGATTAGGCAGTGTTAGTAGCGTACGACCACTAATCTCTTCATACTCTATCTACAGTAGTTATCAGTATTAGTCCTACAGCATCATACCAATTGATGTACCCACTTCGATATCGGAAATGACAGTGCGTAGGGCACAACACCAATTGACCAGTCGTGTATCTCTATAAATAAATCCTTCATCATAAAGTCGACAGAATGCAGCACTAACTGCTTCAGAGCGTGTCTTATCCATTGTAAAATAGCTATGGGTCCAATCCAATGAAGCACCAGCCCGTTTCTAATATTAAATAATGAGTCTATTAATAAATACCAATGACTGGTCTCTTACTAATTGATGAAATATACGATCACCACATTGTTGTCTCCATGTCCATACATGTGATAGAAATTCATCTCGTGTCATATCAGTTCTTCGTTTCTATTGATTAGTATTGATTACTAGCATACTCAATATTTAATGTAATTAGTAGTCTATTAAGTATACCTTTTGTTCTTGCCATAGCCGTTTCTCTACCACAGTCTGTGTGGCAATACTGGCATGATCTGTGCCAGGTATCCATTGAACAGATTCGCCTTGCATTCGTTTCCATCGAACAATCGCATCCTAATATTATATAAATACTATATTGCATATTAATGGCTATTAACATTACTTGAATATACGCAGTTAGTGCATGTCCAATATGTAATGCTCCAGTTACATTAGGTGGTGGCAATAACATTGAAAAGGTCGATTGTTTCTTTAATGATATACGGGATGTAAATAATCCTATACAATAATATGGTTGATATGTTATCATGTAATGTGTTTGCGTTATTACCTTGTTGCTCCCACCAATCATATAACTCATGTTCTACTAATTTCTATAATATAGTTTGTTGATATCAACACATAGCATATCATACTCTGTAGAGTTAATTACCGGATCATAGGTAGGTGGTAAAGGTTGATGAAGTGAAGCCAATTCATTAGTATTTCTAGTATTTATTTCATTAATAGTTGAATATAATGAACACAAGCGTGTATTTAAACTAGATGACAGATAATTTGATCGTAACTGTATTTTATACTGTTGGAGAAAATAACGCGATCCTAACTGATAACGCGTCCATCCTATACTCGTCTATAGATATACATGTAATTATTAAAACATGAATTGACGAGTAGCATGGATTCTATGTAGAATACTATAGAATACCACTTACTATACTGTTTAACTTGATAAAGCGACTCATACCCAGCTAGTTAGCAAATAGCTGTTTGTAATTACTTATACAAAGTGGTCAATAAGTTGAAGTCTAAAAAAGTCTTTATTTACCCAACACATCATCTATTCATCCATCCATCCATCCATCTATCAGTCTATTCATCTATTATAGTTGTGGCTATTGATTGACTGTGAATACACCACCACCATCAATATATGCATACTGTAGTAACGGCCATTTAAGATTGCTGATAGTGCCGTATTATTCTAACTGACTGTAGTATAAATATACGAGTGTATAGGGTGTTGTAGTGACGTAATTCATTTGAATACTATTTGTATATCCTTATGTAAGTCGATGCCTTTATGTATATTGTATATATATATATATATATATACTAGAATTGATTCATTTTATTTTGCTTGAATAGGCCACGTCCTGTATCAGTATCGCGTTCACGGTCGCGATCTATGTCGCGATCATCACGATCATTCTCATCGCGTTCTAGATCGCGCTCGTTATCGCGCTCCTTTAGTCGGAGCCGTTCACCGCCTCGTTCTCAGTCGCGTGGTCGACCACGTCGACGACGCTACTCACGCGATCGGTCCTTTTCACGATCTATTTCGCAATCGCGATCACACTCCCGTTCCCGCTCGCGGTCCCCGCCACCTAGACCGGCCATTAATGTAAACAAACTGACGATTAATGTGACGGAAGACCATCTGAAAGAGATATTTGGCGCCTATGGCTCGATACGCACGGTTGAGCTTCAGCGCGTCGAGCGACTGAATATCCATCGGGGACAGGCGGTAATCGAGTATGAAAAGATGGCTGATGCTGAAAAGGCGATTGAGTATATGCATGGTGGGCAGTTAGATGGTGTTGAGCTGGTGGTCACTCTTTATCGATCTGCTCTGGCATCGAATAGTTATAGTCATTCCGTATCGGGTCCATTGTCTGCATCCTTGCGTGATGGAAGAGGTGGCGGTAATGATTATCGAGGACGGTCTCCTCCATCGCGATCTTATGGTGGTGGCTATAACGCAAGAGGCGGTGGCCGTGACAGTTATTATCCATCACGGTATAATCGTTTTCGTAATGGACGGTATCGTGGTGGTGGTGGCGGCGATGCTTATCGGCCCTATGAGCAAAATCAATCGAATGTACGCAATGCACGCTCACGTAGTCCGGGTAACTACCACTATCGCCGCCGATCCTATAGTCGGTCAATAAGTAGCTCGAGGTCGCCTGGATCACCAAGAGGCAGGCCTCGTCGTCGTAGCAATAGTCCTAGTCCAAATAATAATAGACGGCGGGGTCGCAGTCCATCCTATTCTCGATCGCGTTCACCTAATCGTTCTAGAAGTCCACGGCGGCCTTGATAGACAATGATGCAGAAGAGTCAACCATATGAATACAAATGTTATGACGCTATTGCTATGCTAAGCGTCGATGTATCAGATTATTACTTTTAACATGTTTTAAAAATTATATTTTTCAAACTAGGAATATTGTATTTTACCATGTATAATTTATTTGTTTATATTTAAATAATGACAATATGGAAATGCATATATTTATTCGATTTATTGACTTGAATTAAAAGCAGAAGGTGAATAAAACAATAACGCTTCTTTAGCCGTGATATATACTAGAATGACCACGAGAGTGACAGCAGAGAGAGAAAGCAAAGTATATGGCTGTTCTAGTTATATAAATAATACCATAACAGCGGTGATAGTGGCAATTTAATGATTACACCCAATAATGTTCGCTTTATTAAACTAGCTTTTTGTTTTATTGAAGACGGGACCGAGTGGTGAAAGCTATTAATGATCAACTCATTTAATCTCATTGTCACTTGGTAGTCAAATGGCTTTATTTAATAACATTTGTCATATTGAACATGATGATGGGTGGTGAGTGACATCAGTGATCAAATACTCGTTACTATCTAGTATGCATATATCCTCCATCCATCTATAACACTAACGCTGTATATTTATATAAATTGCAATTTATAGCCAATCGATATATATTTAAACTGACTGCAGTTCGGAATAACATGTAACTATTAGACGATAAAATAATATACCCTATAGCGTATATACAACATCAAACATATATGCATGAGCGAATGAACGAGATTAGTTGAACGTTATAATAATAAAGCTAAAGCAAAAATAAAAATAGTTTTGGACAGAACATGACTAAGTGAGTATAGAATGATATAGAATAGTATGAATATGCAATGGGAAAAGTATAAATATTGATATTGGATTTATAATGCATATATTATAATGCGTGGAATGAGTGAAGTGTATTGCCGCATATAACAAATATAATGTGTCTAGTGTATTGTAGAATGATATGTAGCAATGTGGGATAGAATGGGAATAATGCAAGTAAATGGAGGATATATGCATATTGGATAGTGAATCTACAATAATGAGTATTTGATGATTGATGTCACTCACCGCCCATCATCATGTTCAATAGAGTATTATTAAATCATTTACTATTAATGCAATAGATTATTAATAAACAAGGTAGATTAATCGTATTATGGTAATACAAGTCAGATTACAATAAATTATAGATAGAAAAACTATGAATAAATTAATCAATACAACTAGAAATGCATCCAGGTTGTTCTATAATAATGGTGTTTTTGCTAGAATTACAATTACAGCCAAGCAACAAGTTTCAAGTTAGCGACAAGGCGGCGTTGGGCTAAGGATTGTTTGAAATGTCGCCTTTTTCTTTTAGTCAGCATCATCCGTAATCACATATGGAACTTTAATGGCTTATGGTGTGACCAAATCCACATAATGCTAATACTACCAAAAGGCTGCCTAATAGTCTAATGGATTAGCTAAATTTATTATGCTGGTTGGTTTTTGAGAAATTGGGGCTGTTGGTGTAAACTGAGATTGCTGAACGCCATTAGGCCCGTTTGAACAAATCATGTACATGTCATGTGCAAATATAAAATCACAGCATGGTGTGTATCTTATAGTGTGATAACTGCCAAAATATATTTTGGCATTGTTATATTCAAGGTAAAACATAACAGGGAAATTGACTGAATTTAAAGATTAAATACTACTCCTCAATGCAAATTGTAACATATCTGTTTCTGTTATGATTGATTCAACCATTTGCCAGCAATAAAACGTTTTTTTGGGTTGGCTAAAGGGGGGTTACCCAGAACAAACCATGCGAGAGTGTAACAACATTTGAAACAAGGTCAAATGGCCATTAAGCAAGAATAATTTGATATAAACATTCGTTGGTGATGATGTTATATTAATAATACTAATTCTTAGCTTAGTATGTTAACATTAAAGTCTACAAACTAAATAATGATGCTTGCCATATTAGTCTCAACCACATGTTGTGTAATTATTAGTGAGTACTAGTTATGCATGCGGTGTCGCCTTTGTGCCTTGTGACCCACAATGGTGCCCAAGTTGTTATCATTGTGTATCATTCTTATGCGTTGTTTCCGAATAATTATCGTTATTGAGACTTTGTAAGGCAGCACGGGATCCTCGCTTGTCACTATTGCATCTGATATAAAACCGCGTTGCAGAACAACCATACTTCATACACACATATTCCTTTCTCGTTCGCACCATTAATATTAAGCATCTTAGCATTGATATTAATTGTTTCTGTTGTCAATCGATACAACATTTGTTATTCGTCTGCAAGCTGTCCTTAACAACGATAGCCAAGAAGGTGGCAACTGTTTGCTCAACTACTCGCACCTTGATTTTGAATTAATCTCACAACACACAATTTACCATTGAATATAGCCATGTCGCTGGTGAAACGGACAGCACGTTTTCTACGACGACATGATTATATACGTCGTGCACTCTGGATGCTGTTGGTATGCGTTCTCTACGTTATCATTGTAGTACCCATCTACGAAGCTTATAATGAAGAAAGCGTGCGCCGACGTGTTTCCGTCGACCGAGCTCCGCTTTTTGCGGATATGAAAAAGCTGGAGCAGCGTGCGGACCAACTTAATATGCCAATTAGTGATTTGGTAAATAATAACGATACGTCAATTTCAGAGGCTGAGAATTTCATCGATATTCTACTTCGGGCAACTGGAGCCGATTTTGCCAATGGCGTTCTAAAAGTGCGCGCATCATTTCTACCTGTGGGAACCTTCGCTCTTAACAATGCCACAATAACGCAAGAAGAGATCCGTGGTGCTGTAACAAAGTCTTTGAAAAACGGTATTGTAGATGCAGAGGGTCTTACAGCGCCATCTGCTTTGGCCACACCTGTAACTGTGACCCTTGGTACGACAACAATAAAGTTTTCGGCAAATCAAATAATGTAAGTTAATGGCAAACCATACCATAATGATTATAAATAACCGTTGACTCATTATATCTATTTAGGGAGAACCGCGATCTACAAATACCATTCCAAAACGGAAATCAAGCAGCATATCCACTTGACAAATACCCGGCATTTATCTTCATGAAAGTATATCGGGAACAAGGCAACGATACCGCAAAAGCGTATTTCCCTGTGCCCTTCAAGGCTCATTTTGACGGTGCTGTACAATCAATTAGCTTCCGAGCATTTGTAATTTACGACTCGGTTACTGAGGCGTCTTTCTTCATTCGGACCCGTCGCACCACAACAACAGTGGTATTTTCTGTGTTCATTTGCGTGCTAATGTGGTTCCTTACCTTGGGCCTTGGTATTCTATGGATGCAGCTTGTCGTACGTGGCCGTGAGGTTGCTCCGCCACACATGTCAGTAGGTATAGCCATTCTATTTGCGCTTCCTGGTTTGCGTAATTCTCAACCAGCCGTACCGCCGGTCGGTGTGGCCAGTGATATGTTTGGATTTGTCTGGTAGGTTGACTGAATGGTAATGCACAATTGCATTTATATTAATTTAAATATGTAACCTATTATAGGAATATTATGCTGGTAACAATATTCTCGGTTAGCATTATTATTACATATACGCTTCGATGGTCACCTCCCGCAAAAGACCCGGCTCCAAAGCAGGCTGCAGTGTCAGAGCCAGTGTCAACAATACAAATCACACCAGCTACACCATCGGGAAATGGTAAACACTCCAATACATTGTCGGTAGTGTGATTTACAGTAGGCATCAAATAATGATCCTAAGAATGGTGATTGGCACAGTTAAAGAAATCAGAAGAATGAAAATTTGTTTAGTTTGTTTAGTATTACATATCATCTACTGTTAATGTCGGCGACAAAAATATTGCTGGTTAATATTAATTCGCATTTTAATGATACGCATTATACCAATTAATCACTGGTGCAAGTCATTAGTTTAAATAAAGTCTAATATCATGAGATAAATATTAGTCTGGAATGTATCGTATACCGTTTATTATAGAATGGTAAAATGGTTTTATAACTAATTAAGCATAGTGACAAAGTACAAAAGCATTAGCAACAGAGTCAATGCTTTTGTTAGTTATAGTATAATGAAGTATTGGTGTTTGCAACATAGTAATGACCAATTAATTTATGTTATCTATTAAACAGTTGATTAACAATTGCATAATCATTTGGTGGTTAAACAATTATATTCTATAATATTTGCATAATTAAACTAGATGTTTGCTCTATTGACCATGGAACTGGGTAATGAACGACATCAGCCACCAGAATATTTGTTATTGTAGATTTATTATCCAGTGTGCATATATCCTCTTTTGCAAATACCACTACATTATTAGATTTGCGCAGTATTGCATTATTACTGTCTATGCTGACTTTATTCCTAGTTTATTTCACTTTCATACCAATTTTAAAACCTGTTTTTCTTATGTATGCACCATTATTTGGCTTAGATACCATCGAAGTTATAATCAATTGACCCTAAACAACTCAGCACTAATTGGCTATTAATATGTAATTTGATAAGCACTTTTAATAAAGTAATAGCTTTACAGATACTTGTATTGTTTGTTCTATCGATATAGATCAATGAGCAAAAAAGTGAAATTAGTTGCTATTTATTAATAATAAAGCCAAGACAAAAGTAAAACGCACTTGGATAGAGCATAGCTAAATGAGTATAGAATGAATATGCAATGGTAAAGCATATAAAATGATGTCGATGCTATAATGCATATAGCGCAATGAGTACAATAAGTGAAGCGCATAGAAACGTATAAATAATAGAATGTGTCTAGTATATAATTCTATGCCACATAGAAATGCTGATGTATGACGGAATATATAGGTGGATAGAGGATATATGCATACAAGATAGCAATTTATGATGAGTGTTTTAATGATTGATGCCGTTTACCACTTGGCTCCATGCCAAACAAAACAAATGTCTAGCTCAATTACTCGAATGACATCAAATGCAGCTCTTTAATTCCAAATCATATTAGATTGTTAATAAATTGGTAAATATCAGAGCAATGAGTTATAATGATACTATAAAAACACTATAGCAATTGTGAACATCTAAAAGTGTGTAAAAGTACAAGTTGAATATAACTGTATACGTTATTAATAATCAAAATCAATTGATTATATAGCTATTGTTTGCGTAAGTAAAATACAATGCTTATAACAAGATAAAAATGCGTAAATCGCTATTCTTTAATGTGGAAAACCAATCATTTATAATTACTCATGGTAATAGCAGATATTAAGCCAGAAAATAAGCTTTTATATCACTTGGTAAATAAATGATCCACTCACAAAGTATGATGGATTATGTACATTGGTGTTAGCTGTCGTGGAGCCTTAGCATTTGAATAAAAAGACAAAAAAGGTATATGTATTTGTGTTACCGCTGTGCTGTAAATAGAGCAAAACTGCTTATATTTGCGCATGTTTTTTCTTTTTCTTTTCACTATTGTTTGCCTTGTCAATCATATAGCACTTTTTGCACAATTATTACTAGTCAGTCATGTCTTTAGGTACTCATAATAAACGTTTATGGCAAAACCGTGACGTTTTATTGTATTTATCTCGCTTTATGGAAGCCAAGGAGCTAGTACTTTTTACCAACAGCTGTCAGCTTATTCACCAGACAATAACAAATCCGCCTAGTCATTGGGAACGACAATATAGACGAAGGTTTTGTCTGGGCGATCGGCGTGAACAAGAATGGCTTACATGGTATAACTGGCGAATTAATTTTACGATAAAATCAAAAGAGTCTACGCCCAATTTAAATAGGAAAAAACGAAAACGTTTATTATCACCCATTAGCAACACTGTTGATAGTGATGATGATTACAGTGATTATAATAATTATAGTGATTGCGGTGATTACAGTAATTATAATAATTCTAGTGACTCTAGTGACTCTAGTGATTATAATAATGATAATAATGATAATGAATATATATTATCTGCTAGCCATTTACCGGTCACTTATAACTTCGATACTACTCGATGGTTTTATGCTTACCAACGGCGGCGACAAAGCAATTACAATTTTATGACAGGTCGACTCAAAGAGCAGAAGTGCAAATTCGTAGTTGATGAAGATCCTGACCTGTATTTACACGACATAAATTCTTGGGGTGCATTGGCATTGGACCATGATAGCGATAGTCTTTGGGTAATTCAGCACGATGTCTTTAGCAATAAAAATAAACACAAAAATAAAAAACTGCCATGGAAAAAGCTAAACATTCCTTTACTGTCGGCAAATAACTGTGTCCGATATAGCTTTCTTGATGGCTATGCAATGCGTCGGTTTGTTGTGGCTGAAGTTTGGATACATACATACAATGAAGTGAAGATTATAGCACCTGGGGATCCAATAGGTAACTAGTAATTATTAATACTAATAATTATATCAAATATTTATTAATGCCATTGAAAATAGTCGATGTAAAGGAGTTAGACAGCCTGTAAGTTATAAAACCAAATGTAAAACTTTTTATTAATTTGGATTAACAATTTACTGTATACTCGACAATTGCATTTTCAAATAAACAAAAAAGTAGCGAGAGGAGAGCCGTTTTAGTGTGGCGTACTGCTGGTAACTCATCACCTAACGTTATTTATCTTGAACACCAAAACGAGAGAAAAGATAAATATGCATTTTCTGACACCTATAATGAATGGATACTTTTTTATACTAAATATCCACAATATCCATACCAACGATTTGATATATTTGATTTAGATGGCAATCAATGGATAGAAGGGTCAAAATTGGACAATCACAGTACATCTGGCTGTATTCAGTTTGCTTCTTACGACCAATGCCAGTTTCTAACATGCACAATAATACATGACGTCAAAGAACCTGGCTCTACTTCTGCTTCCATGGCCACTCAAGATGCACATACTGCTAACAGTGATAGCCGGTCATTATACATTCAATGGGGGCTATTTAACGCTCAAAAAGGCCAGCCTCAAAGTGAGAAAATATTATCGAACCAAATCGCCATTCCATATTGGCCAAACGGTACAATTCAGGCCAAGACGTACACAGAAAGAATGTGCTTAATTACTATAACTGAGCCATATGTTAAAACATACTATAGTAAGCATGAACCACATGATGCTTTGCTTCTGTTTTTTGTAATCGGAAATGATGTATCAAATACTTCATCACAAGCACTATTTGATGCCAGAGATTATGGCCAGCTTTTACCAATTAATAGCTCCGAGAAAGGTCATGTATTATGGAGTCGGCCTATACTTGAAAGTGCTATTACAAATCTATACAGTAAAAGGCTAATCGTCGCTCAAAGCTATAAAACAATTGATGTACTAAATGCTCAAAATGGAAATTTACTACGTTCGATCGCTTATATGCACGAATCCAGCCTCACTCCTTTTCTTGGATCTCTATGTAAACTACATATAGAGGCCAGCGGAAATTTGATGTTTATTGATATGCAAACTGGCCGTATTTACATGCCACCGATTTGTCTTAGACATCAACCAACTAAAAACGGCGCTGAAAATGAGTTTCTAGGTCCCATTGAAGTACCGCGATTACCAAAACCATTTGAAGCTTGGATTCCGGCTACTTCAGAATATTATGTATCAACCACTGCTATTGGGCGAACAAATGACGATGGATCTTACAGGGCATTTATGTTATAAATAAACAACTTTATTTGCATACCGTGTATTTTGAACATTCAATTAATAAAACCTTAAACCAACACACAGCTTTTTATTGATTTAAATTGTGTAATGCTGTAAAAAGGCAGCATATCGTCTATTATAAAAAAATTACACTTGTATTTATAAATACTTAGATATAAGAACTAAATATAATACTAATGGTTTATTTATTTAGCTGATTGTTTTATTGTTGTTGAGGCTATTGCATTAATAGTAAATGATTTAATAATACTCTATTAAACATGATGATGGGCGGTGAGTGACATCAATCATCAAATACTCATTATTGTAGATTCACTATCCAATATGCATATATCCTCCATTTACTTGCATTATTCCCATTCTATCCCACATTGCTACATATCATTCTACAATACACTAGACACATTATATTTGTTATATGCGGCAATACACTTCACTCATTCCACGCATTATAATATATGCATTATAAATCCAATATCAATATTTATACTTTTCCCATTGCATATTCATACTATTCTATATCATTCTATACTCACTTAGTCATGTTCTGTCCAAAACTATTTTTATTTTTGCTTTAGCTTTATTATTATAACGTTCAACTAATCTCGTTCATTCGCTCATGCATATATGTTTGATGTTGTATATACGCTATAGGGTATATTATTTTATCGTCTAATAGTTACATGTTATTCCGAACTGCAGTCAGTTTAAATATATATCGATTGGCTATAAATTGCAATTTATATAAATATACAGCGTTAGTGTTATAGATGGATGGAGGATATATGCATACTAGATAGTAACGAGTATTTGATCACTGATGTCACTCACCACCCATCATCATGTTCAATAGAACAAATGTTATTAAATAAAGCCATTTGACTACCAAGTGACAATGAGATTAAATGAGTTGATCATTAATAGCTTTCACCACTCGGCCCCGTCTTCAATAAAACAAAAAGCTAGTTTAATAAAGCGAACATTACTGGATGTAATCATTAAATTGCCACTATCACCGCTGTTATGGTATTATTTATATAACTAGAACAGCCATATACTTTGCTTTCTCTCTCTGCTGTCACTCTCGTGGTCATTCTAGTATATATCACGGCTAAAGAAGCGTTATTGTTTTATTCACCTTCTGCTTTTAATTCAAGTCAATAAATCAAAGAAAGACTTTTTTAATACACGGCAATAATAAACTAATTACTATCACTATAACATATTTTATTGTATTTTTTGTATAATCTCCAATTGGAATATGCTTTATCGCCAATTTGTACACAGTAAAAATATTTATATCACAAATCATACACAGAAGCTTGGCCAACAAGGATTTTAAACATCATGTTTTATAAAAATACGCTACATATTACATCGCTAATCCAGAAAACCATTGACAGGAAAGCAGCTCATTAAGATAGACCGCACACGCTTCGATTTCAGCCTTTTAAACAACCAGTATCAGTAAATGATAACAATAACAATAACAGCAATAGCGACTACTTACCATATCCGCTTTAACTAATTGCGCTAATATTGTACGCGGCAAAAACGATGAAAGCGATTGATGCTGTGATATGCTTGGGTTTACTTTGTAGAAATCCGCCAAAGCACGATCCAGTGCGGCCACTGCTAAAATTGCCGGCTTAAAACAAAGTGCACGATAGTCTGTTGTACAGTTATCGTTAGAACAGATCGCTTATATATACGTTCTACTTGCTAACATCATTGCTTACCAATGCTAGCCGTGGCAATATACTGATACGCTGTACGAATAAGCTCATCACCTAGTGTACTGGAAAGAGCCGGAATCATCGCGCTAATTTCTCCGATGACGCGATGTGGCGTGACGGGCCGGTACTGATAATTAAGCACTTTACTAAATTCAATCTCCATGCGCTATTGTTTCATATTCATTAATAATTGACAGCTAATTGGTTTGTAAAATACCTTGATCTCTCCTCGGGTAGTTTTGCCGTCGCAAAAACAGGCAAAGTCAGCAGCACATGGATTCCGGTTTTCTTCTGTAAGTTTGGCCGACATTAAAAGAGCAGTGACCGTTAGTCGTTGGAAATCCTTAAATGCCACCGATTCATTTTGTGCGTAGTTATGTCGGTCAATAACTCGAACTCGCGACAAATAGCGATCGACAAAGTTGATGGCCAAATAAGCCGTTTCCGCATGATAGCCAAGAACACCGGATGTCTATATCAATAAGCATCGTCATTTGTAGTACAGTTAGTAATAAAATATAAAGTACTACTAACTAAATAATATTAAATGACTTGCCTGAATAGCCCAAATAACGACACGACGACGAAATTTTTCAAAATCAAATGGTAATGACATATTAGCAGCGTAATTAGGATCGGGCTGTGCACGCGTTTGATCATTAATAACATATTCAAGTGATGCAGATGTGTCATCATCATCATCATCATCATCGTCATTATCGTTATCATCGGTACGATTGGCATTGCTGCCATTTAGATCAGTGTTTTTTAATCGTAGAGTCCAATCAAGTTCATCAGGACGTGGTAGCTGAAGAACCGGTGGTGGACGATTTTCATTATCCTCGTGATCATCGTCGTCATCGTCGTCATCGTCGTCATCGTCAACATCAGTATTTTCGCTATGGTGATTAGTTTCAAATGGATTATCATCTATAGTATCTCTGTTATTTCTAATGTTATCAGGAGAACTACAACCAAAGATATTTGATTCTATAGATGTATAATCTTCATTAGAAGTAATTGGCTGTAACAGTGTTGATGCCATTTGTTTTGAGTTCTGTAATGCAGCATTATAGTTGGCTGACCATTCAAGAAAACCAGATGTATGTTCTGATAGGCTCTTCTGACGTTCAAAAGGAGGTGCATCTACCATTTCAATAGATGCCATAGTTGTAATTCGTCGATGTGAGAAATGAGAGGTTGCAGTGTTATTTGAAGATATACAAGGCGGTATTTCTGTTTCTAGTTCTGCATCAATCTTTCTTCTTTTCTCAGGTTGAGCCCATCTTCCTAGAGTTGCATAGTCATCAACCTCTTGCGACTCTGCAGGACTATCATAAAATGATGGAGCACGCGTTAGTAGTTCAGATAATGGTCTACGGCAGTTAGTAGACGCCTGAGTGCGTGCCATACTAGCTGCTATTGGCACTGTCGCTGCGTGTCTAGTACTATTAGTTTTGTTATCATGATGTATTTGGCTTGTAGAATGCAAATTCATATGCTGATCGTCAGCATTTACCAATGTTTCACTTTGATGCGCTGGAAAGCGTTCTGTTATTTTGCTATCGGATTGTTTATCGCTGATATCATTGTGGCCTGAATCAGCGAGAATAGCGGCATCATTCGTGTAACTCATTTGGCGATGGCATTCGTCATAAACGCGATGAGTACCGTTGGCCGTTACCATACTGTCATTTGACTCATTATGATGATGCCAGTATGGCAGCTCTGTAGATTCAGCCATGGATATGTCTGCTATGCTGTGGCGACGGTCGGAAGCAAGTTCCAATGACGGTTGCGACCGTGTAACAGAAGCCTCGTTAAAGTGCCATACATCGCTTCCGCTTCCGGTGCGTTTGCATCCGTTAGCTTGTCGGTATGCCAGCGTTTGGACTGAAGACATGGCTGTTGAGGCAGCTGCAACCGTAGTTGCTAAAGATAGATGCCGCTCAACGGGCATATATTGTGCCAACGAATAATGACACGTTGTTTTCGGTTAGTGCCAAAAGATAATAAATAACTAAGTCGCACTTTTTGCGCAATAAAAGCAAAACAGCCTGTAGCTTGTTGGTAAACACAGTAAGCACTATTTACTAGTCTTGGGCATAAATATGCTAATGCATAGGCTACTATGTTTTACTTTTGATTCGTAAGTAAGAGAATATAACGGTAAATCCCAAGCGCGCCCAAGGATAAATAGAACGCGTGCGTCAGCTATCAAAGCGTGTTTTACGCCGTTTGACCACTGGAATTAATATAGAGACCAAGCAGGCTAGCGGGTTGATAGCTTGCTATAACAATAGACTCAAAACTACTTAGGCAGTGGCTGGTATTCAACGCGACAATAAGCAGCAGCGGTAATAGTGATAGGCTAAGCAAGGAATAGAAAAGGGAAAAGCTCAAAGGAAAACGAGAAAGAGCCGATCATAAACGGCAGCCTTATTTAAAGCGTAAAATCTGACCGTTTTTTCGATGAGCAAGTTTTTATTGCTTGAAGAAAATTTAATCATTTGTTTGGTGTTGGATGGTTAATTGTGACTTGATAAAATGGTATTTAACGCGACATGCCCATTATATTTATTATATAGCATCAATAGCGCTTTTACTGCATGGGCTAGGTGCTTCTTGAAAAGGTAGGCGACATGGGCTAGTATAATTGTGTTAAAATGGGATACGAGTAACCAAAGCCAGCTACGTAGTTTTAGTGGTTATGAGCTTGAAACACAATTCTGACTGCTCGTATCCCATTTTAACACAATTATACTAGCCCATGTCGCCTACCTTTTCAAGAAGCACCTAGCCCATGCAGTAAAAGTATGATTATTGTTTTAATTTTTATCGATATCCACTTAAACCAATGTCACATTTTAGTTTTGACAATTATTATGTAATAAATCTATTAAACAAACCAATGCAAGCATATCCACACTTTCGTTAATGTGTTATTTATATACATATCGTTTTGAATGAAAGCTGTGCGCTAGAAAATGATAATTAATTGCACACGGCTTGATAAAAATGAAAAATGTTTTTTATTTATTATTTAATAAAGATAGATTTGTATGCCGATTATTAACGATTTATAATTTAGCTGCTAGAGTACGGATCTTATATTAACAGCGATCTATGCGTTAATAATTGATGGAAAACACCGAATATATTGAATTACGCAAACATAATTTAATATAGTTAGTTAATAAAGTATTCTGTTGATATGTCTATAATTATATACTTTATTTCGATTACGCTTGGATTGGCAAAAAATTCAATTAAGCAAATGTTGTTTTAATATAGATAATAAATAATTAGTATTGTTTAAGCTGCTATAGTTTATTAATTAATAGCATGTAAAAGCATGATTAAAGTAAACTCTTAATAATGGTAGCTGCGATGTTGCTAGTATCCGCTGTATGAGCCAGAGCCATATGATCCATATCGAGATGCGGAAGATTGCGAATATCCACTATATGGATAGGCTGAATAGCTAGAACCATATGAACCAGAATCAGAACCATATGAGCCAGAGCCATATGATCCATATTGAGGTGCGGAAGATTGCGAATATCCACTATATGGATAGGCTGAATAGCTAGAATCATATGAGCCAGAACCATATGAGCCATATTGAGAGTCATACGATTGTGAGTATCCATTATATGAGCCGCTTGAGGAACCAGAACCATATGAGCCATACTGCGAGTATCCATTACCGTATCGGTTGACTGGGTAATAAGGTGTATATGGCTTATGTGGAGTAGGTACATGAGGCTTTGGCGCAGGTATAGGCGTATATGGCTTATGTGGAGCAGGTACATGAGGCTTTGGCGCAGGCACAGGCGTATATGGCTTATGTGGAGCAGGTACATGAGGCTTTGGCGCAGGCACAGGCGTATATGGCTTATGTGGAGCAGGTACATGAGGCTTTGGCGCAGGCACAGGCGTATATGGCTTATGTGGAGCAGGTACATGAGGCTTTGGCGCAGGCACAGGCGTATATGGCTTATGTGGAGCAGGTACATGAGGCTTTGGCGCAGGTATAGGCGTATATGGCTTATGTGGAGCAGGTACATGAGGCTTTGGCGCAGGCACAGGCGTATATGGCTTATGTGGAGCAGGTACATGAGGCTTTGGCGCAGGCACAGGCGTATATGGCTTATGTGGAGCAGGTACATGAGGCTTTGGCGCAGGCACAGGCGTATATGGCTTATGTGGAGCAGGTACATGAGGCTTTGGCGCAGGCACAGGCGTATATGGCTTATGTGGAGCAGGTACATGAGGCTTTGGCGCAGGCATAGGCGTATATGGCTTATGTGGAGCAGGTACATGAGGCTTTGGCGCAGGCACAGGCGTATATGGCTTATGTGGAGCAGGTACATGAGGCTTTGGCGCAGGCATAGGCGTATATGGCTTATGTGAAGAAGGTACAGGTGTATTTGGCTTAGATGGCTCAGGTGCATGGGATATTGGAGTAAACGTAGGTATATACGTTGTAATCGACTCTGATACCGTCGCTGGAGTGCTTTTAGTTGGCATAGACGTATATGACTTGGTTGGTTCTGGTACATATACTGGAGGTGACTGATTTGAATAGGTTGGAACAGGTATATTGTTACCATAGCCAGTATTATAAGAACGTTTTTTCAAAAAATTGCCATAACAGTCTTTGTGCTGGCTATTAAAGATATTGCTGGCATCGGAGTTCGATCCTAAGAAAGGTGCATCAGTACTAGTAGGCTGATCAGTTGATGCATTGTGATCTATAGATGGCGCACCCGAGACGGATAAAACATTGCTTGTTGCAGCGATAAGCAATATTGCGGCCAGTGTCGTACGCTTGCTAAACATTTTGAATGATGATTAAAACGTAATGATGATTTGTAAGAAAAGTTCAACAAATGATGTGCTGATAAGCTAAGATCGAGTAATATGAGATTCAGGCCGTAAGTTTTTGAATGGAGAGTCGTGCGTATAGCTATAACTTTTAATAATTCAGTCAAATAAAATATGTGATTGCCTTAAATATACAATTTAATGAACTTATGATTTATGCCATTAGTTAAATTATGCAAAGTAGTAAATTAATATAGGCCTATTTATTTGTCGTACTTTATGCATTTTTTCATGGGATTCAATAAGTAGAATAGCTTGATTATAACATCTTAAAAAGGAAAACATCTTGAACAACCGCCTGGTAAAGCTTAAAATAGACCCACCCATTAATTAAAGCAATAAAAGGCTACGCAATTATGCTAGGGAGATGACTGAACAAAAGGCCAATTTTTTATGATGTCTTTTTTAATTAAGGCGATAGCGGCTTTATTCACGTTATTGAAACAAATAGTGATTCACTTTTTAAGACACTAATTAATGCCATATTAATTGAAGGATAGGCCAATTGCTGGCTTGTTTTGTCTTACAGAAGCTAACAACACTTTGAATTCTTCAAACTAGCTATTTAATAAATACGTTACATTACGCTAATATGATATTAAAATGTGGCTTTATACTAGTCAATTAAGCACATATGTGCATTTTATAATGAGTAAGCTTTGTTAAGTAATGCTTTGTGTATGTCAGCTTGGTCAATAGCCAAGTTCATGTGTGTTCTACGAACTTTCATTCCAACTATTTTTGCAACCAAATAAGTCTGCTTGTTCAAAAACCTGTTTCTCGGTCACTGATATAAACAAGTATCTCGATTCGATGTATTTGTTGTCTATGAGTCAATTTAGTGAATACTTGGCAGAGGCATTAACAACATAGCGGCAATATGGTTGGCCTAAATGATTGACATAGTCTATTATACTATCACATCTACTCAGGTGTTTCTATATACTGTTACCGTTTGGAAACTTATACAATACTGCTTTACAGCATAATCAATGTTTGTGCTAATGGATGTTTACAAGTAGTGCTTTGCAATTGATACGCTCTAGCATATGGACTATGGCTTGCATTTTTATCTTGTCTTGTATATTCAATTAGGCTGTTTATTTTAGCAGTCTAGCTACTGTAAAGTTAAAAGCCATACAATATTGTGTTTATTTAATTGTAGCAAATGCTGGAAAGCAACTTTAGCATATCTGAGCCACAGCCATGCTATTGTGAAGCACATAATATTAAACGGTTCATGTGACATATTTTCTACTGAAATGTATGTTTGTAGCTGAGCCTTGAATAAATTAGATGATGTATCCAGACAGTTAAGCTATCAAGTTGGTAATATTGTGACGTGGCACCGTGTGTCCATCATGGCACGGATAAACAGTGCTGTAATAAAGCATTAGCACACTATTATTCAATAAACAATAATAATGCAATATATAAATGGGATTAGCATTAGATTTAATTGCACCTGTTATATACAATAGTATGAACTAATATATAATAGACTAGATGGCGTGGCATAAACTATTACTTGTATTTTTTATTTAAACAAAATTTATCATACTCTGGTCTAATTCAATTATTTTTTTTGTTAAATTGGATTGATTGTACTGGTCTATTTACCATTATACCGTTCTATAATTTATCGCATAAGAGTGCGTTTGTTGTTGTTTGCATTTTCCGTTTGTTTGCTATTAATTGCTATCAAGTAAAGATAAAAACAAGAATAAAGTATTAATGCCACAGCTGTAAGATATCATGATATGTTTATTAGCATAAGAATATTTATTAGTATAAATAATATATATTATCTTATTAGTAATATAACGGCACCATCGATTAGAAAGTGGACCGACCGGGATATAAGCCAGATCTTGGTGTACAAGGGACTACATAGCGTGCTGTTAAATAACCTTGTTATTAATCAGGCGTATACCTAAAATATGCTTAAATGACAGCCATGGTTTTTGATCCAGCATCCTTGATTGATCATTTAATCTAATCATATGAACATACATTATTGATCAGATTTATATAAAATAGATTAAGTAAACAGATAGAATTCAGCTTACCTCCTATAAATAGTAGAATACCAGCAACATGTTTAAGTATTAATGAAACTAGCTTATTATGTAACTTACTCTCTGTAAACAAGAATTAGGTAGTAGGATATATAAATTATAAGGCATTAAAATGTAATGCAACTTACGATCTACAAATAATAGTTTATCAATAAAACTTGTAAACATCGGTAGTGTTAAAATTTAATGTAACTTACTAACTATAAATAAAATTCGATTGTTAACATATATAAGTAACACTGGTAGTAATTTTTATTGCAGCTTACAAACTATTGATAATAGTTTAGCAATAGCATATGTAAATATTACTTATAGCAATTTTAATTTAACTTACTGTCTACAAATAATAGTTGTCAATACCACGTGTAAATATCATTTGTGTTGGCCTGTCCGGCAACTTACGTTCTATAAATAGTTAGCAAGGAATAGTTTATGTAAGTAATATTGGCAATAGTTTCATATGCGACTTACGAACTGTGGATGATAAGTAATCAATATCATTTATATAAGTATTACTAGCACTGCTTCATAGTATAACTTACAAACTATAAACAATACACATGTATAGGTATTGATGAAATTATAATGTAAGCCACTTACGATCTAGAAATAATTATTAATAATAACATGCATAAATATTAACTAATTTGTGCTTTAAAGTCACTTACTGTCTATAAATAATAAAGTTTTTAAGTCATTGTTAGTAATGCCATATAATTAAAAATTTATAGTCGTGCTATACCTTGTGGCTCATCTATTGATATTGGTTTAGTAATTTACATCAGAAAATACTGCGTGGTCAGTCTTTGTATATTTTATTTATAAAAATAGTATACCTCCTACAAGTACACATTTATTAAATCGATATCGACAGTGGATTAAAATTAGTAAATATACAATTGTCCATATAAATTCCTTACTTCTGACTAGTCCTGCAGTTCCAGACGGTTTATATAAACAAATATTAAACGGTTAATATTGCAATAGTTGCTTATAAGTACAGCATATTACCACGACCTCGGGATGGCATGGCATCCACCAAGATTACACCGGACACAAAAAACACGACGAAAGTGCAGACAGTAGCAATGGAAAAATTCATGGTAATGTTGATTTGTTAGAATAGACAAGTAGACCAAAAGAGAGAGTATGTAGTAAATAATGGTAGTGGTAAATAATATGTAGTAGAAAAGAGAGAGTGTGTGTAGGAGTTGACAAAGTGTAGTAGCAATCGCAAATCGATGTGGGCTATTTAAGTTTACGGCGACAGTGAAGAGACGAATGTTTTTTATTGCACAGAATAGACTGCGCATGCAATTTCTACCAATAAAAGTATATTCATGTGAAGGATGGAATGCTTTTACACCAAGAGAAAATCTGCAGAAAGCACATTGCAGATACAGTTCACACCAATCAAGATGCATCTCTATGATTCTATGGAATACATTTCGGACAACAAGGCATGATTTCAGTTTTTTAGTATTCTTTAATGAGCCTACGCCTACTCATTCAGATGACGTGTATGTGACAATTAGATGGTACATGTGTGGTCCAAGACCAATCAATAAAATAAAATATTGTTACACAGTCCACCACATGCTTCCAAATTAAATTCGATTGGTTCTGTAAAGGTAACAGCGCCATTTGGCTGTGCGTTTCCAGCATGTGTTGCACTGAGTATACAGGTTAGAATGAAGTGGTACAGACAGATAGGATGGATGAGTATACTGCGTGAATAGAATGCTGCTGCCTAAAAACGTTTGACGCTCAGTCTACAGAGTTATGCATTAACACAACGCACAGTAAGATCTCAGCACTGGCTTGATTGATTTATTGCTAACAATTGCTGGGAGAGTAAAAATATTGACAGTATGAGCGTTTTTTATTGCATTTGAGTTATTCCAAGTAATATAGAGTATTGAAACGTGTTTTACATCTATCTACTCTACTGCCATTACACACGTTTCAACTTCATAATAAAATAAAAAATAGGCTAGAAAATTGTTACTCAGTAATTTTTTATTTTTTTTATTGCTACTTTAATATGCAGCTGAAAAAACTGTTTTTTAGTATTAGCTTGTTGCTGTATGCTATACTAAATCGCAGGCTTCAGTTAAAGCCAGTAGTGTTGAATCGGCTTTTAGCCAGCATGCGGACCTTGATCATCCATTGAATATTTTAATGAACACTGCAGTTAGTGCGTGCTCGCACACGGCACCACAGCTATTGCTAGGCAACATACTGTCGGCTCGTGGGCATAATGTGACATTTGCCAGCTACAGCGATACACTGGCATCCTGGTTGAAAGACTATCCATCCTTGCACCCGATAAGCCTTGGTGAAAATTCATTGAATAAGACTGTCATAATGGAATCATGTCGTAGATATTTGTTTTCTGATACCGATGCAGATCCGGTAGAATTTGCTGTGGTAGTACGGCGATTAAGCCTACACTCATATGCAAGCAAATTCAAGCTTTTCAGTCAATGGATTAAAGACAATGCAGTAGATGTTGTGGTGTGTGATTTTCTCAACTACGGCCGCTACGACGCTGCCCGTTACGCAAAACGCCCTTTTGTGGCCACTACACCTATGCTTGGTGGGCTAGGTAACTATGTTCCGGATAAACGATTGTATCATTGGTCTGACTTGTGTAGATTTTATAACGCAGCCTTATATAACAAATGCTTTCAACACAATCTCATCAACCTACGAGCATGCCACATTTATGGAACGTCTATCCGATACCGTTCTGTTGCCAGCGCGGTTTTTGCTGAGCTCTTGGGATACCATTATAAAAAACGGTATACTATGTCTGAGCTTGGTGTTACTCCGTACACAAATTACGCTGACTGTTGGCGACATGGTATAGTACTGGTAAATAGCTTTTTTGGTTTTGAAGTAAGCTGCCAGTAATCGTGAAAAATTATACTGACTGTTTGCCAGACACCGCAGCCACTGCCAGCCAACACATTTATAATTGGGCTTTTTATGCCGCCAATTTTTGCGCCATTATCGAACAAATTACGTGAATTCTTGGATATGCGTAAATGAGTAGTCTATGTTGGTTTTGGCACCATTACTATTATATCCCCTCAATGCATAACACAGATTATACATGCTTTATTGGTTGCTCATAAAAAGGATTGCTTGATGATGTGGTGTGGAGATTAATGCGGTCGAGCATGTATGATGATGATGGGCACAATACAGTGCCTAAAACTATAACTGTTGATGACATTGCGCACAGTATTGGAGACATGCGCTTGGATAAACATCCAGTAATTCATTTATTGAATTGTGCATCACAACAAGCTATATTGCAACATCCATCAACCAAATTATTTATTACACGCTGTGGTATGTCATCTGTTCATGAGACATTACACACAGGTGTACCAATTATTGGAATATCTGCTTTTATCGATCAACCAGGCGACGCTATTGAACTGGCGGAACAGGGAGTAGGCTTATGGCTACCAAAATTGCAAGTAAACGAGGAAACACTTGATAAAATGCTTTATCGTTTATTATCAGATAATTCAAACAAAAAAAAGTTTCTTTTTAATGCGGCAAGACTCAAAAAAATAGTACGTATCATTGAGCGCGATCAGGCTCGGGGAGCGGATCTTATTAAACTAGCCGCAGTCCCAGGCGCCATAATAGCTCACAAAAGCGCAAACTGGCGTATGCCATGGTGGAAAGCAAAAAACTACAATCTATATGTTTTGTTTGCTGTTTTTTTCGCCATTTTTATTTAGTTGTCTATCTCCACAATTTCTTATGTAAAAGAGCTACTGGATATTAAGCAATTAAAGCAAAAACAATTTTAGACAAATTACATTAAACAAGCTGTTCAATAAAATAGCTTTTTTTACAGGCTGTAAATTTGTTACGTTTTTGGTTATTAAAGCAGATAAAACGTAATTTTAATTTAATAGAATTAGCAGAAATAAAACGTATTAGTTAAAAACTTAATACAAACAATTTAAATGCTATTTACTGGGGTAAATCCAAAAGAGTGAGCATGTAATCATCAGTATTATGGTAAAGAAATTGGTAGCTGACGGGTTCTCATCTGGATGCAATTAAACTTTTATCTTATTTCTTGCTTTGATAGTTTATAAAAGCATTGCTTAATTCTAAATCTATGTTTCTTTACTATTATTCTTACACGTCTCAAGTAACCACAACGGTATCACAATATCTATCGGTTATGTCAATTCTTGGCAATTATTTAAAAAATATTTTTTGCCATAAATGTATAAAAATAAACTCCGAATCAGTAAATTTAGTTACTTTTTTGGTTAGATGGGTAACCAGTATAATTAGTTATCAGTTCAAGTAGCATTAAAAAAACAGCAACAATCAAATTAATAGCAATATTATTACTATTCAATTTACTAGAATACCATATAAGCACTGTTTTTTTGACTTTATTACCACTAGTGTAAACATTTTAGCATTGCTTTATTGTATAGGCAAAGTTGGTTAATTATGCCGCTATCTAGTTTGTACTACCATTGCCGTTTAATACTCGACAATATAAATTAGTATAGCTACTTTTGGATTTCACTTTTACAATGCTATCTATTTAAAAATAGCTTGCATTTTATTTACTGAAAAAAGCTAACAAGTTTGCTTGCAACATTAATTATTAATATCGCCAAGAATTTAAAATGCCTACAGATATTTATAATTTCAAACTCACTTCTATTATGATTGATTCTACAGCTTCCCAAGACGCAGTAACTAAGAAAGACTGCCAATTAATCTACTATAAAAGCACTCATAAGCACTAGCTTTGTAAATACCAATTCATCATCACTTCTAGCTAGATTTCACACTGCCAGCATAAAGCTTTTCGCTCTCACTTTTTTCAAACTTCAACGTTTATAGAACAAACGAAAGCACAAAATGCGTAACTTTACCATTCTTGTCGCCACCACTTATATATTGTCTGCCCTGGTTGGCACAATATACGCACAGCCTACCCCCAAAGGTAATATAAACATACATACTGTTATAAACATTAATTAATAATCTTTGACATTAAGATTCTTCTCTATTTTATAATATTAAGGGTGAATTTAATCACTATGATTTACCCCAAGGTCAGCTCCTCCGCCGTGACATGAATAATGAAGACTTTAAAAAGCCATCATTTGACCAAGAGCATCGAGGTGGCTTCCCTGGCCAGCATAAGGAACATCAAGGAAATGATCATCGTGGTCCTGAAATGCATAAGGGATTAAATGGTGAACATGGCCCAAATGAAGCATCTCGCGACCATGAAAGCCATAAACCAGGCCAAGAACACCGTTTCCGTCGCGATATGAATAATGAAGACTTTAAAAAGTCATCATTTGATCAAGAGCATCGAGGTGGCTTCCCTGGCCAGCATAAGGAACATCAAGGAAATGATCATCGTGGTCCTGAAATGCATAAGGGATTAAATGGTGAACATGGCCCAAATGAAGCATCTCGTGACCATGAAAGCCATAAACCAGGCCAAGAACACCGTTTCCGTCGCGATATGAATAATGAAGACTTTAAAAAGTCATCATTTGACCAAGAGCATCGAGGTGGCTTCCCTGGCCAGCATAAGGAACATCAAGGAAATGATCATCGTGGTCCTGAAATGCATAAGGGATTAAATGGTGAACATGGCCCAAATGAAGCATCTCGCGACCATGAAAGCCATAGACCAGGCCAAGAACATCGTTTCCGTCGCGATATGAATAATGAAGACTTTAAAAAGTCATCATTTGATCAAGAGCATCGAGGTGGCTTCCCTGGCCAGCATAAGGAACATCAAGGAAATGATCATCGTGGTCCTGAAATGCATAAGGAATTAAATGGTGAACATGGCCCAAATGAAGCATCTCGTGACCATGAAAGCCATAGACCAGGCCAAGAACATCGTTTCCGTCGCGATATGAATAATGAAGACTTTAAAAAGCTATTATTTGACCAAGAACATCGAGGCGGCTTCTTTGATAAGCATATGGAGTATAAGAAACCAAATGGTGAACATGGCCAAAATGGAGCATCTCGTGATCATGAAAGCCGTAAGCAGGATACGCACAAATCGCAAGACGGACATGGACTTTAATAGCCGCTTAAATATCATAAATCAAGCAAGCTTTAATCTTTACATGAAACAAAGATAATTTCAATTTGGTTTATTCGTAATTGATGGTTATTTTTTATTAAAGTAAATAAAGCGAGATTTTGATTCAATAGTACTAGGAAACAGTAGCAATGATAAATAATATAACAACCAAACTCTGTATTACACGTGTTGTAAACTGTAGAATAATACAAGTTAAAGCAACTAACGCACACTAACTAGAAGTAAAAGTATACACAGTATACGATATAAATGTGTAATATTTTATTTAATTATTACGACAATTAACACCATTAAATGTGTTTGTAAAGTGTAAGCATAATTATCGTATTTGTAATTATGTTAAAGAATTGTAGCTGCGTACTTTTAGCAAATTTATAGCACGTTTTTTATTTAGGTAAAAGAAGCTATATCATTGATTATTTTAAATAAAAAATAATAGTAATAACCTTTTTATTTTTGCGCACTTTATATGTTTAGATTGCTATTTTATTTTCATAGTAGTATTAATGTTAATTACAATAAATATTTAAAGTTACATGTTACATAGTTTGCACACAGTAAAGATGGAATGACGTTGATTTATAATATATAAAAAGTTATTTATTTAACTACTCGTTTAGATATGTTCAGATATAAGTAGTCAATACAAGTAACAAAAGGCCAGCCTAATGTTTTTATATTGACTAATTTGTTTAAATGTTAATTTAAGATATAACCAAGTACTATTTGCCATTATAAACACTAGTATTAATGTGCTGATTGTTGTAATAGCTTAATAATAGGCAGGTTGTTGTTTTGGTGGACCGCAATAATAGCTGTCTTTGGACTGATGGCAAATAGATCCGGGAGAACAGCCAAACCAAGTGTAGCCTTTGCCGTTGCAAATACCAAACTTGTTGCCATTACAAGTGTACTGGCCAGAGCTGCATCCAGCTGCGTCAGATGCGTCATTTGGCGACTTCTGTGCATAGGTAGAGCCGGGGGTGCTTGGCTGCTTACTGCTGTAGTCACCGTCGCTGTCGACATCGCTGTCGTCATCGCTGTCGTCATATTTATCGGCTTGTCCAAGTGTAATTCCCAAAGTAGCTGGTCCTTTCTTTGGTTTGGCTGCCGGTGATGATGGTGGTGTATATGGAGCAGTAGCTGGAGTATAAACACTAGCGACTGGAGTATCAACTGGCGGTTTCTGGGTATATCCACCATTGCCGCCCGATATTGTGATATCAGAGCATTGCTCATATTTCTCACATGGCTGGACATGGCAACCTTCCCAGGTCCAACGAAGTACCTTGCGGCCAGTTATGTCGGATGGGATATCTATGGCCCAAGAGTGGTCTAAACAGGTGCGGCACAGTTTTCCTTGTCGGCAACCTTGATAGGATTTCCAAGATTCTCATCAAGAAGGTAAACGCTGCACGGTCCTACATGAGGAGCAGAGGCATCGATTTGCAGCGTCAATTGATGATTAACCGTCGTAACAACACCGGCCGGCTCACCACGACAGAGGTTTGGTGTTAGGAGCGGGCTGTTGATGCTATCGCGTGCCGTATTATATTTGTCGCATCCACGGCAAGGGGGGTAGGACAAATGGCCGTGACCAGATACACTAGAGACGGCGTACAAAGCGGTCAAAGCAGTAATAGCAGAAAGATACATGGTTGGTATTTAAATGTTAACTAAAGGACTTTGCACAGCAAAGAACACAATAAACAGATATTGGTGGGAAGTACCAGAAAAGATGGTGAATCCGCGAAATTGATGAAGAGCTAATGATACTGCGCTAACCGACATGCAAATGGCGCATCTATTTAAACGCTCAACTGCATGTTCATTCGCCTTGTCTTATTGTGCTACAGTGTGGAAAATCCAGTTGTTAGTATATACAATGTGACGTTGGTTGCGCGCTTCAATACACCCTGTGCCGTAGGCCATGCAGGTATGCCCTATTGTCAGAAGCACGTCGGTAAAAACGGGTATGGCCGAGTGCCTTGTTCTAATTTTGAGTGAATAAACGATTTGACAATAGCCAAGCACATAGCGCTATAATTAATGCACATTGTTCGTTAAACCTTGTAATCAAGTTTAGTGTTTATTACAGAATGAATAATTCAAAAATAGTACGTGGTACATTGACAGTATAGGTAGCTGAAGGCTATACAAACAATAATAAGGATGCTGAATGACAATGCACCAATAGTCGATCCTCGGTGTTTTATTGTGTGGTGATTGGTGTTCATTGAAAGTCACATTGCAATCGGTATAGCAGGCTGCAGTTTTACAAGCCATGAGTCGCAAAACTCGATTGCTTGGCGCACCACTTGAAAGGCCGCGTGCAGCCATATCGCAATAGTAAATAGGATATTCTAGGCACCTTGCTGTTATTGCTACTTCTTTTATTGACTAAATAGAAATAGCTTTTTGCCAAAATTAACACACCACAATTAGTTGCATCCGATACAACTGCAACACGTTATTTATGTTAACAATATTGGTGGTTCATTTGGCCAATTGTCTTATTGATTTCTGCCAGTGCTATTGCACTAATAAATGCGTATCATGTGTTGTTTTATTTTTAACTTTAAAGAACTCATGGGCCCTGTTACGTGCCTATTAAGTCAGATAAACGCACAACAGGTTGTGGGTCGTTTAGCACTACTACACAACTTGTTTTTATGAGCAATCTATTGATCATAGTATAATTTGGGGGCAAATGACTATATTTGATTATATTCGCGCAACTGAACTATACATCCACTTCAGTGAACATGGGACTGGGTGGTGAGTGACACTAAAGTCTAAACTACTCAGTATTATAGATCGATTATTCAGTACGCATATAGCCTCTATTCATTCATATCATTCCTGTTCTATCCATACTACTATATATCATTCTGTCATACACTAGACACATTCTATTCAGCATACGTTCCAACACACTTGACTCATTCCACTCATTGCATTATATGCACTATAACCTCAACACCGCTATTCCTGCTCTTCTTATTGTATATCGATTCTACTATAATAAGTAATAAAAAGTCTATAGACAGCCATAATTCAACGATCTGTATGAAAAATAAAATTATAGTATATAGATCAAATCATCTAAGATGATCAGTGATAAAAATAGATCCAATGATGTATGGTCAATAATAATCAGCACTCTTTATTAAATTGCAAAACATAATGGATATCGCAACACTGACTTTTCGTTTAGCACGTTTAATAAAACATGCACTTGAGTCGACACTGGAGCAGGATAAAGAAGTTGATAAAATTACTAAATATCCGCATTCTATTATCTGTGCATTGGCCCGTGAACTACTCTACGATACGTCAACTATTTCTTTACCCGATACTGATGCTGTAGGTACACCACAACCAGCTATTCTACTTACAAACAAAATCATATAGAATATCAGCGACAATACTGATGTACAACAACATTTATACACTTTATTAGAGCAACAATGTCCTACTGAATCGCCTGAAAGTAACTCAACTTTTCCACTAATTGCTCATCCATTTAGATTTGGTATATCCTCTAGACCACACTATATAACATTAGCCTACGCGCTAGCAGAACAGATCATTAGCTTGCAGTCATCTCAAGCCTGCATCCTTGACCATGCCAATACTATAGTTTCAAAAGCCATGAGAAACATCCACTTATTAAATGTAACAAGCACTGTAGAGCAAAGGTAAGTAGACTATAATTATTCAATTACAAAATTATAATATATCTAGAATTATAACCGCCATCAATGAGTATACACCTTTATGGATTAATAATGACGACACGACTGCAACTGAAGAAGATCAATTGGCTCACAGCACAATGTTTGAATTTTTATTCAATGCAAGTAAATAGCATACAGAAATAGTATTATAGCCAACTAATGAGCAAGCGCATTAATTAGATACTGACCCTTAAAGACTATGCACCATTTCTTGGCCTACAAACAACTGTTGGCTCAGTTTTAATGCAAGATACTACGGCGTTAACTTCATCGTTACAGCTATTACTACCACCTTCGTTGGATACATGTATCGGGGCATTTACCCGTCGCTACCTCTCTACCAGTTCATCGAGGTAACTGGCTAGTTACCGTAGCTTGACCATTAACAAACCCATTGTCGTAATAGAAAACCAAAGCGAGCATCGTTGCCACCCAGTCAATTGACTGTTGGTGCTAAAGCATTATCAAAACATAGCCATCGAGATATGAGCCAAAGTTTCTGGGGTGTTTGTACCGGATGTAAGTGCATACTATACCATAAAACCATTAGCTAATATGATTGTTATTGCTATTATAAGCCGATCATAATAAAAATAAAGTGGCCAATATTGCCTTGTCAAAGATTCTAGCTAGTGTCGTGTGGCGTAATCTACACCAATTACCAGTAGGTATTTATATTTATTTATCATTCAATTAAAACAGCAAATCATTCTAGCATAATATTATTGCCTACGAAATACGTAACGAAGATGGATACGGTGCACGTTGGACCTACACACCATCTTTCAATACAGCCTCTAACACTACAGCTTTATTGGATCAATGGCAATTCCGCGGCTTATTAGAACCACAAATGGTAGATGGACACGAACAAGGCTGGAAACATTAATTCATTGCTACTCATTTATTTAAAACAACAATGCTAATAATGTAATAGTTGGATTGAATAGTATACATAAAATAAAGCTATACTTTGTATAATAATAATAATAATTTTAAATCACTTGTCAATGCCATCACTATCTTTTAAACAATGTAGACATTTCCTTCTTGGAAGTGTGCCCATTTCTATCATTTCTTGAATGATAAACTGGCAATGTAAGGTTATCCAATTCATCACCTAGTTCATATTCATCTAGCCAAGAGCTATTGCCTTCATTACCACCATCACCGTCACCATCATTATCACTATCGGTATTATCGGTCGAGGGGGATGATTCATCGTCGGTCATCGGTTCGCCTAATTGATCGGCGTAGATGGCTGCTTCACGAGCCAGTCCACTTACTTCATACTGTAGTTCACGCGACACCGATGAGTTACCACGTATATGAAGAGTACGTGGTCGACCCGATTCATAAATGGCGTCTAATAGTTCGGTAATGCCTATATCACTAATACGATTATCCGCCAAATCAATACGTCGCAAACCTGGATGTTTTAACAGAGCCCGTGATAAATGTAAAGCACCCGTATCATCAATAGCATTATCATTTAATCGAAGTATACGTAGTGTAGTATTCGTAGGTAGATGCATTGACGCACCACCACCTATCGATGTCACTGCACCACCAGATGATGTACGACGTGGTAATGGTGAATAAACCGATGCCATATTATTATTATTATTATTGTTGCTGCTGCTACTGCTGCTGTTGTTGTTGTTGTTATTGGCATTAGTAGTAGTATCATTGGTGGGTGGCATAAATAGATCATTTAAATTAAGACTAGGTGAAGAGGTGGCTCGTTGACGTATATTTGTTGCATTGGTGGTTGATGTTGTTTTTAATCGACTATTGGGTATAGATGGTTGCTGATTTGTATAATTAGCTGTATTGGCCATATTCTGTTGTTGATAATTTGTAGAGTGATCAATACTTTTACGTGGTCCATGTGACATCATCGATGATGGACCAATATTAAATGCAGCCACTTCACCACGTGATGCTCTTAGTAAAGATGGACTAAGAGCCCGTGACATGCCTCTAATCCTTTAGCACCACCTAACTTGTTACGTGATAAATCAAGTTCACGTAAAATAGCATTACGGCCAATCATGCCCGCCAATGCCTCACTGCCTTTAGGGCCCAGATCATTGGCCGAGAAATTAAACCGCCTCAATGATGGGTGTGTACTAAGTGCATAGCCTATTTGTTCAGCCCCTCGATGTCTAAATCTATTCCATGATAGATCAAGTGTGTGGAGGCGAGGCAGTGTAGATAGACCACGGGCTAGTAATTCAGCCGATTATCAGTTAATAAACAGCCACTTAGTAATAAAGTAGTTAATCTATTACGCGGATGATATAAATAAGTTGGCAATGAGGCAGGCTGTCCTAGTAATGTTGGCCATGGCTGTGCAGTACCATGATTGTTATTACTGCTATTGTTATTAGCGGTAGCGCTAGTGCCAGTAGCAGTAGCAGTAGTGGCAGCAGCACTAGTATTAGTCGCTGTACTGGCAGTGCTAATACCATTGGAAATTGTGCTTTGTCCTTGTTGAGCTAGCCATACCGGTGTGGGACGAGTTGATCTGTTAGAGCGTCCATGTTGATTTGATGTTGTATTGCCCAATGATAATGCTACTAATTGAGTGGGCATTGTATGATAGCCTATAGAAGAGCCAAGCGATGTTGATGGCGATGATCCTAATGTATTGGATAGTCCATTGTTAGGTAAAGTAGATTCAGCAGGTGCCGATGTACGTCGATAATGTTGATTTGGCTGTCTTCCATTAACAGTAGCGGTGTCACGCAAAGTAGTTTGTGGTCGTTGAAATGGCCAATGCCTTAACGCACTATATCCAGTACTATTACTATTACTATTGTGGTTATTATTGTTGCTATTGTTACTGTTATTAACAGTTGGCGTGTTGGTGGATGTAGTCGCTGTATTCGCCGAGCCATTCATGTTTATAGATGTTGTATTCAAATGATTCGGCTGACTGCCTTCCATTAGTGCTTTCATTAGGAATTCTACTCCTTGGTCACCAATAACGTTATCGGTAAGTATTAAATGACGCGTTCTCTGATTGGTACGCAGTGCTTTGGCCAGTAATACCGCGCCCGTCTTTTCAATAGTACTGCCATGCAGATTAAGTGTATGAATAGGCCATGCATTATCTTGCAGTACCTCAGTTAATTGAACCCAGGCCGGCCCTGGTTGAAAGTCACGAATGTGAAGGGCCCGAATAGCCGGATTAAAGCGTAACAGATTACGTAAATGAAACGTATCACGCAAATCACTACTATGCAGTGTCAGTGTCGTAATACGCCGTAATTCTGCTTTATATCTTAGTTCAGAGGCCCTTTGGCGACGCGTAAGTGTATTTAAATGAATACGTACACCACGCAGCACATCTTTCATATCCTCAAATCGACATTGCCGTAAATGTAAAGGCAGGTCGCGTCGTTCTACACGCACCATACAACCCGCTGCTGTACCCAGTGCTGCTTGATGTGGACAAGGTATAATGGCGCGTGGACAAGTCAGTAAATGTCTATCACGATGACGTGCTAAATGTTGGGCATCACAATGCAAACAATTCACTGTACGATTCAAACACTGTTGTTGACAATGAAGCGTAAGTGCACGTGTATCATAGAATAATTCACCACAGCCAAAGGCACATGGTGTCATACGCCAACGACAAATACGTCGATGGGCATTAATTTTACGACGTGGATATTTATCGGCGCAGTCGGGATGTAATGGATCCGCTGAACATGGCACCAATACTTCTCGACAGTCCACACTTAAATGTTGATCGAGTGCTATGCGTTGACCAATCCATCGACAACGGGGTGCGTAATCACATCTTACTTGTAGGCATCGACTAGTTTGCCTGTACGTACTGATGGTACCAAATCACGTTGACGGGTCTTTGTTCTACAAATAGGACAGGTGCTTGTACGGGCCAATGAGGCTAGAATACATGGTCTACAGAATAAATGACGACAACGACGTAGACGCACCGGCTGTTGATAATAGTCACAGCAAATAACACAGGTAAGATTATTGGAAAATTCAATAGATTTTCTTTTCATTTTAGCCATGGTTTTACTGTCCATAGGCTTCTTTGTTTTAAGCGGTGTAGTAGGTGTAGTAGGTGTAGTGGGTGTAGCAGTGTCTGTCGTATCGTCTACTGATGCCATATTGTGTAATGTAGATGCTATGTTAGTAGATATTTGTAATGGATTACCGTAACTGGCAGAGCGACGATGAATTGATTTTGATCGTGCTATTTGTTTTCCTTGTTTTAAATGACATGCTTCTTCATCATCATCACTAAGTAATACTGTGGCCATTTCATTCATTCTATTACTTGATGATACATCATCATCATCATTATTATTATTATTATTATTAGTAGCAGACATTAATAAAGATGGACTAAGACTGCGGCTTAATTGGCTTCTTCCATCTGATAATGTTTGGTCTCTTAAATGTGTTGGCATATCAATAGGCTGTGTTTTATCTGTTTGGTTAGACAAGTCCAGTGATTGACGCTTTCGAGCATTGGATATCGTTGATATTTGCCCACTATAACTGTCTATTATATATGTATACATTAACTAACTATTTGATATAAACAGCACTGGTAAGTAAATTACCTATATAAGTATCTGCCAAGTTATCGGCCAATGCTAGACTTAAACGGCCCATAGAAACAGGTATAGTTGGATGGAGTTCATTTGTATTTGTATGACCATTGATGGGCGCATTTGGCTGTTCGGACTGATTAACAATATGATGGCCACTTGATAATTGCTCTTCTGTAACATTTGATAATGCAATAAATTGAATTGGAGTCATGTCATTGTTACTAACACCAGTGTTATTAACATCAGTGTTATTATTATTATTATTATTATACAATAATGGCTGTGGACTATTTGACTGTGTCTTATTCGCCAAGAGTAAAGGTGACTTCGGGTGTAACTGGCCTAATACACGGCTGTCTTCTTCCTCGTTGCTGTTGTTACTGTTCTCGTCGTCGCCTTCTTCATTATGGTTGTTCTCGTCTTCTTCATTGGTTGTTTCATCGTCTAGATGATCGTTAAAGTCTTGTTCGTCGTCTAAATAACGGTATTCTCGCCGATGAAAGGCTTCGGTAAGAATTTCCTCGCCATTTCGAGGCATTCTGTTGTAGTTAAAGGCTGAAGTGTTAATGGAATACACAGTACATAAATACTCAAGGGAATAGGTTAGAGTTGACGCGTTAATATTTTGAATAGAAAGTGCGGCTAATAGACTAGTTAATGGCAATAACTAACAGTAAACAGGCAAGAAACAAAATTGGTTCACTAATATAGAAGTGGAAAAGCAATGGTCTTCAAGGTTATGTTAAGGTTTGGTAGAGTAAAAGTCAATTAAAAGAGCTGATATTTAACCGCCAAGTGTTTCTACCAGTTAAATAAAACGATTGTTTTAAACAGCGTGGTAACAATTGCTATGCACAAGTCGTACTTACCGGTTAATTTGTGGTATTGTTTTTTTACTATTTATATTAGTTATATTTATAGTCTTGGCTATTTGATTGTGTTAAATAAACAAGCAATTATTACTATAATTATTACGATCGTTATTATTACAGCTATTGTTACTTTACTGCTTTTATTGTTATTTTTAATGTTGTTACCATTATTGTTGCGACTACTATTAATATTATTACTACAATTACAATCATTACAATTACAATTATTATTACAACTATTGCTATTATTATTATAATGGAATGATGTGATGTTGTATTATAAAAAAGAAAAGTTTAACTGCTGCGTTTGTAGTTCTTTCTCGTACTTTCCAAATTAACAACTTCTTACAGGTTAATGGCCTGCAAGAATCCGTTAACGTAGCATGGCATTGCATGTACTTCGGCTTCATGCCAGACTGGAGAACGGAATGGATTCAAACGGACAGGGAAGGCTTCATGTGCACCGACTGTGGCGAAAAGACGTGTAGCATTCAAAGTACTGGTTTCACAACGATCGGTAAAGAAGGAAGGCACGTGTTGTTGTACGAGCAGATGAACCGTTGGACGCCAGTTGGCATTTGTCTCAAGCGAAGCATCGGGCGCAACAACAAGATCAGCTGGACGCAAACGCTTACCTCCGTCCAATTGGCACAATTCGTGGTAGTAGCCACGACGGAATGAAAGGCGAATATTAGGATGTGGGTCATCGGCCTTCATGTCATCCAATACATTTGGACCAATAAGTGTGATATTAAACTTGGTATCTGGCAAAAGATAGGCCAGTTCTGCAAGAATGGGCAGCTGGTCAAGTTCCTTTTCAGCACCTAGCAAGTGAATACGTAATTCCTTGCGCTTCTGGACCTTCTCTGACAAGCACTGGGTAATGACGTAGTAGATAGTGAGTGGGAGAGATAGAAGGACGGCAACAGGGGACTTTGAAGGTAGCTGCCGGAACTTGTAGTAGTCGTCCCAGTTGTTAAGCACCTCGGCAGGTGACTCAGCTTGTCCCTTAGCCAAAGATTTGCATACGGGAGCTGGCAAGTCCTCCTCAGGGAGTACCCAGAGTTCCTTGGCTGGAACGGCTGGCAATTCACCGTAGGCGTATTTGGATGCACCCTCGGCTTCACGGCGCCAAAGACCTTTGTCGAGCACGTTGCGGCCGGCAAGCCATTCATCATACTTGGATGGCTTTACACGCAATGGGAAGGTAAATGGCAAATCTTTGGTGGTGGATTTTGAAAGAATATGCGAGTATAATTGACAGGCAATTTTATGGTTTGAGCGCCAGTGCTGAACTTGGCATTCTTTGCTGTTAATAAAAAGCATATACTGTATTAGTATGGAGTTTATTATTGCCACGCGTCTATCTATGCGTTTTATTTGTTTATCGCCATTACCTGCAGTAAAAGACACCACGGCAGGCACCGCATAGAGTCTTATCGGTCTTTAATGTACCACGGCACTGGACGCACTTGTAGCCAGCTTGCCGATGCGCCGCAACGGCAGCCTGTACACGCTTCTTGTCATCGGCCGGCGTACTGGCGGAGGCAGTGGCAGCAGCAACAGTCATTGTAATAGGCCAAGTAGAATAAATGAAACGGTTGCAAGTTTATATCAGGATAACTAAATGGTTCGACAAAGATAGTATAGATAGCTGGATTGTTAGCATATAGTGTATGTAAGGCACCTTATTCTCAGTCAGTGGCTATCAGACCTCCTTAATGGTCGTTCTGCTCCTTAACCAGCGCCCCTTTGCAACACTTACCGCCTGTCTTATGATTTTGCTATCAATAGATAAGATATACGCGGATAACTGTGAGAAGAACAGTTGAGTGTGTGAGAAGTGTAGAAAGAGATGAAAGAGATGAAGAGTAGTATAAGTGCAAGATTAGCTTCGACGGGGGCGGAGAGCGCGCTTATGAAGTAGCGGAGCGTCGCGAGTTGTTCTAAGGGGTACGCGTATGGCCACTGTGTGATTGGCCGGTGTCTTTGTGAAGTTCATAGCTGGTTGTCAATCGACCAGCCACAATGCTTACGCCGTGGACGTCTATGATTGGTGAGGCGAGAAGGTAAGTCACGTGCCTAGTTTAGGATATTAGAAGGTCGTTGTAATGTAAATGGCAACTTAAGTAATAAAGCATATACATTAGTGCAGTTTATTAAAAGCCGAAATTGATGTGAAATACTGTGCATATAAACGTATCTTTTATTTATTGCAAAAGTCTATTTGTAGTGTATGGTACAGTAACTAAATCAGAGCCATTAAATGCAACCATAGTCATTAAGTCCGATATGTGTACAAGCAAATACAAAAAACGATGTCGATTTGATATGCAAATAAAATGTACTTAACGAAATTAGAGCGTATTTTCTAACAATGGACAATCAGATTGATTGCCCCACCAATCAAGCTGTATATTATTCTGCGTTAGCAGGAAGAAAATGGCAAAACTACTAATAGCTACACCGGCATCCAGACCGGCCGATAGAATATAGTTGTACCGTGCCCACCATTGTTGTCGGTATCGGAAAAGATAGAATTGGAAAATGAAGCCAAGTAGAATGTACATAGGATAGATGCCAGGATAGGCAGGTGGCATGCCAGCAGTGCCAGCAAGTAGCACGGGAATATTAATAAATCTGACCCAGCTATTTGGATAACGACGTGTAATAAGCCAGAAAGGTATTGGCAATAGTAGACCGACAAGGAAGCACCACATTAGTGCCGAATAGTAGCCTTCAGTGCCAAACATACGATTAGGCCCGATAACACCCCAAATAACCGATGCTGAAAAAAAGACGTGAGCACCACGACAATACCAAGCTTGTGTTGTACACACATCGGGCATATGACCAAACATCCAGTAGGCTGTAAGGACGTTGACAGTGCCGGCAATAAGTGTACCTACAACTTGTGCGGTAAACATATGTCGTGGTGGTATCTTCATATAATGGCCTAGCTTGAGATCGCCTAGAAATGAGATGGCCTGTACCATGCCGATGTAGCCATATGTTTTAAACGTGACGTTAGCTATTGGTTTACCCGGCATAATAAAGCCAATAACGAATTCGGTTATGATATTAAGGCCAGGTGTCTGGTTTGAAATGGCTGTAATGATACCAATAGGCAGTAGAAAGATCGCAGCCAGTCCTACGGCAAGTAATAGGCCCCACCAAGGTAAATCAGTGCCATAATATTCGCAAGTGAAAATTGATAGTGCTATACTGATGCCCAGTGAAACTAAATACCACCATTGAGGTACTTCAGCATAAAGATTCATCAGTTTGGCGTGGATATCATCGTCGGAGCTGCGAGATTCGCGAAAGCGCTGCACAATCTCGACACCATAATGCAGTGCTACATGCATAATAACAGCGGCAAGTCCGGCAAATCCCAAACCGTAGGTAATGGCAAACATAAAAGTCATTCTAGGTGCACCTACAGCCGAGTACTTTTCCTCGTTAAGCGATAGATTAGGATTGAGTAGGTCGAGCGATGGGTATTTAGCGCCTTTATCTGTATATAATTTTGAGCCGTAGAATGGATATTCCAATGCGTCCCAAATGTTATTATAATAGCCCAAAGGCCAGATTAACCATGCCATAAGTGCAAATCCTACAAAAGTATTGGCAATGGCCCAGAACGGCGTCATAAGTGGATTTAAAATGGCATTCCAATCGAGCGAGAAACTAAGTAGGCCCAGTCCTTTTGTATAGGATCCCAATTGATTAGCCAATTGATTATTTGGCATTGCTAGACATAGGATAGAAATGCTTGACAGCATGGTCATTAGATAGCCCGGTAAAAAGTAGTAAACAGCACTGCCAAGTGTTACTAGGAGAAAGAAGCGCATGCGTGACGATCCTTTACTTGGACTTGTATCTTCTTCGTGGAACGTGCGAAATAGCGCAACCATAACCAGGTTAGAAGGCCAGATCATAGCCGCAGGTCGTACAAGATATTTGTAACAGACACCCGCAAGACCGTAGCCGATGCATTGTGTCGTTAGCGTAAGTAGAATCGACCCAATGATTGGCGTATCCTGCTTGTAAAACACCTTTTTAATGACAATAATGTCAACGGCGTAGGCTACGGAGGTAGCTGCGCTTATACAAACAATGATAAGCGCGTGCTCTTTAGAGTTGAACGGACCGGGATTAAGCGAAAATCGAAACTTGCCAAAGCCCATCAGTTTATCGGGTAGCCATTTATGAAGTATGCGGCCTATTGGTAGAGTAATCAACTGTACAATGATGCTCGATATGCCGATGCTAAAGGTACGAAACCAGAATATTTGATTAAAAATAGAGACAAAAATGTCAATGGTATGGCAATTAGCCAGAAACGAAAGGTTAACGTTGGCAGCGAGGGGTCATCCTGGTTGCTGACGGTAGCGCGTACTATTAAGTAAGGCGAATCCTCTTCTCCATGCTCGTTGATATAAAGAGGCTTATTTTCATGCGTATAAATGTCTTGTTTTTCATCAAGTGTACTGTCGGTGTCGGTTTCATTTAGCGAATGCTTTTCATCTGGCGATATATCGCCACCAGAGCTCAATAGCGACGTTTCAACTATATTCTGCTCTGTCTTAGTCATATTTGATGTTTAAAACAAGTATTAAAATGGAAAAGCTATTGCGTTGAGATAATTAGCATAATAACAATAACAATAAAAGTGTATATAGCGTGGTTACGAGGAAGTGTTCGCATAGTGATGATATATATATTAATATAGAGTTCGTTGACCGGGTAGTTTTAAATTAATTAACAACCTAATTACAATGACTACCTACGCAGTTAAGCATTTCGGCTGTATATTACATGGTAAGCAACTAGCATAGCAAACGAACTATCATTAGTTTCACACAAAAGTAATTAGCTAATCTATAACAGTAAAGGCTTATTATTGGCAATGGTAATCAAGTATAGATGTTTTGTTATCATTTACGCTGTGCAATAATTGCTTATCGTTTATTTATATAGACAATGCCATTGTAATAAAATTTCATAATTTATGCGTATAATACAATGTGTATAAGGTTATTGATTGTTTTTAATGAAAAATCCAATTATCACGTTATTCAAATACGGCTACGCATCAGCATTGTGCTTGACAAACAATGACACGCATAGAATACATAAATCTAAGTAACAATTTTGATACTTTTTTAAATTTAAATAGTGTAAATGGATAATAGCTTGGCATATATAATACTAACAACGATATCTTCATAACATGAATCATTAGGATATTGGTATCGACATACAATCAATATTAGTCAATATATTGATAAAACTCGAGTTACAATATAACTATATGTATAGAAAAACTATAAATAGGCTAACCGTTGCGACTAAAATGCTTCCAAGTTGTTTTATGGCAATGGTAATTTACAATAACTACAATACCACTATTTTCTTTGTACTACATGTGATTCGTAGTCATACTACAATACGCTAACTGATTGGTTAAAAATGCAACTGAATCTTTAGGATACTGAATATTGCCAAAAGACTGTCTAGCAATTTAATGGATTCGCTAAATTTATTATATTGACTAATTTTTGACAAACTAGAGTTGTCTGTAGACTAAATCATTAAACAATATTACATTTTTTTGATCAAATCGCAAGCATGTTGTATGTATTGCAAAATTGTAGTAAAGCTTATACCTACAATGTGACAATTACAAAAAACATACAAAAAGTGTACATAATAACAGTTTGAGTTTTGAAATACTAAACGCAAATGTTTCCGATATACCATTTATATCCTAAACCAATCAATATTCCATTCTAAGTCAATGCTATTTAAGCTGCAATTGTCTTGTGCTCAGTTGGATATAAATTCTACAATAATTGGTGGCTGTTTTCAGAATATTACACAACTTAATCTTTTAACTTTTACTTTGGGCGACGCATATAGATAACAAAACGCCGCTTTCAGTAAAACAAGTTTGGTGTTTTTGTTATTTCTGCCGCTTGTATGGCCGTGATACTAGCTAGTATACCAATAGGTAGTGTCGTACGTGTAGTGTTTGATGGTAAGCTATAGATTATAATCATTATTAGTATTAACACTTATGTGCGTTTGATAGATAGAAATTTACCTACCGGAGTTGATAAAAACATATAGATAATTTAGAAAAACAAAAAACACGGATTAACTAAGGAAGTTGGATGGAATACAGCAAATCTTCGCGAAGGCCTTGGTGATACAAAATGACAAGAAAAAGATATCTTTATTAAATGTACGACAAACTTCCAAAAAGCTACAACTGAAACCAATGCCATTAATGCAAGAGTGTAGCTTATATAAAAGTAACAAAAGGCTTACATACTTTTTAAATACTGCTTGAAGTTAAAAATAAAATAAACAATCTAGGGGGGAGGGTATATATCATGAAGTTGTTATATCAATTCAATACTAAAAAAGAATCCAAGACACAGTCAAGACTATTTGTTATTAAAAAAATCATTAAACCGCTATATACCCACTGTCTTATCTACGAGCATGTATCTTGCGAGCAATTAAAAAAATTTATTGCTAATAAAACATTGCAGGAAAGGCCAAATATTTACCTTAAATATTTTACCAAGCAATGCAAAGTTTATCGTATTTACATGTAAAAAACTAAAGGACTGTGTCGTTTTAAATAGCTTTACGGAATTACTTAAACCATTGAAGATGCAATAAATTGATTATATTGACTAAAATGTATTTGAATAAAGGCGTTTACATTAAGCATGGTTTTGATATGAGAATTAACATTTTTGAAACTATGATCAACACACATTAGATATTTAATTTATCTTTACATATTTGTGCCTCAAGTTTAGACTGCTGAATTAATAGTCAATTCAGATTTATTTATACTAATTTTATAAACAGTTTATTAATTATTTAGAGCGATTTAATGGTCAAATGAATAAATTTAATAGCATTTGTGCAATTGACTATGAAACTGGGTAATAAACGATATCATGCATTAAAATACTTATCGTCATATATTGATTATCCGGTATATATATTCTATTCATTTATATCGTTACCAATGTATGCCTATACCATTATATACTATTTTATGCTATACTGAATACATCATATTATTATAGGTTTCAATTACATATAGCTTGCTAAATGAATGAGCGGAATTAGTTGAGATTTATTAATAATACAGCTAGAACAAAAATAAAACCAGTTTTCAATACAAAAAGACTATGCAAGTATAGAATGATACATAAAATGATGTTAACGTTATAGTGTGTATAATGTAATGAGTGGAATAAGTACAGTGTATTGATACATATAAACAATAGAATGTATCTAGTATATCGTAGAATGTTATATAGTAGCGTGGATAAAATGGGAATGATATGCGTGAATAGAATATATATGTGTACTGAGTATATGCATATTGGATAATAAATCTATGATGATGAGTATTTTGGACCCTGATGTGAATTACTCCTAGTTTCATGTTCAATAGAAAGAAAGTTTAATTTAAAGTGTAAATATTGTTAAATGTAGTCATTTGACCACCAAACAAAACATTAAATAGTTAATAAGAATATTAAGATTTACATATTTTATTTAATTAATAAATAATGTAATATATACAAGTCATAAAGTGAATCACATTGTACATAAAAGAGTGAAAAAATTGAAATACAGATAAGGGAATTGCTTAAGTGGTAAAATAAAATAAAAATAAATTAATAGCATAGAAGCAAATATATTCATAGAACAATGTTATCAGTAAAACAATGAGTGTAATAAGAAAAATAGATAACAAACAATAAATCCAAATATATTCATAGAACAATGTCACTGGTAAAATAAGAAGGATGAATATCAATGCATAAACAAATGTCATTATCATAGAACATGATATTATAATTGACAACTAAACTTTAAGCATTAGATTTAGTATATAAGCAACAGTATTCATTGAATGTTAAATAAAATACTTGTAAACATACCTATTCTAAACTACACCTTGTATATATACCATTTTAAATCATATGTATATAGAACCAACCATAATGACACAATCTACTTTATTACACTAGTAGCCATATAGGCTATGTTTCTTTAGTATTCTTAATAAAACTGATCACCTTATTACGAATACAAAAAACACACAGCTTATATAGCTACTAAAGTAATACAAAACGAATTAGCTAAATAGTGATCTATAGTTACTACAATACAATAGATCACAACATAGCTTTATACAAAATTTAATACACAACGGAGATTAACAACTTTTAAATAAAAATATACAACCATCCTTGTAAGTTTCACTTGCCATATTATATGGCGCAATAATGTGACTTTTTTGGGCGGATTCAGGCTCTTAGGAGACTGTTTGGATAGCAAATGTGAGTTTTATTTAAATTTAATAGTATTACTAATACAATGTTTGCTACATTTAATTCTGTTTTATGGAAATAATAATGTTATTACATTTATTAATATTTATTATAATATCACTTAAACACAAATCAATTAATCGAATTATTATGGTCGATTGCGTAAAATGATTTGCTGCCCTGGGGATGCAAAGTAATGCCAGTCATTAGATCTCTAGCTATATTTGGAGTGTGAAAAATATGTTTATTTTTACTATTACGCACCTCTTTCTTTTATTTTTCAGTTCAGTTTAGTATTTTATTTAAGCAATATGGTTGACTGGTCAGGCGTTTTACACAGTCCTGGTCGCAGATAAAGCACGCATGCACTTTGCGTGAACTAAGCGGCGGCTTTGGCGACTTGGGCACTTTATTGCCAATTATTACGGCACTCTCTGTATCCGGCAGGTAAGCTAAAAAACAACAGCCTGAAAGACGATATGCTAATAGCAGTATAGATATCTATCACAGCATCTTTGGTGTTTGGTGGGTTATGGAATATCATTAGCGGCTGGCGCTTTGGTATTCCTGTATGTGTACAGCCTATGAAAGGTACGGTTATAATTGGCACAATATTATAACAACGATGTGTTTATAACGTATAAATAGCCATTGCAGCCGTAGCTCTAGCTCAGAACCTTAGTGCCGGCGAGGTCAGTGGAGCAGGTATTTCCGTAGGCGTCATTGTATTTATACTGGGTGCATCGGGCCTAATAACATGGGTGGCCCGAGTCACGCCACCATGTATCGTTAAAGGCATCCAGCTTGGTACTGGTATAACACTATGTATTAAGGCAGCAGCAGGGCTTGACAAGCTTGTGTGGGGCGGCTCTCGCTGGCAATGGTGGGACAACTACGAATGGGCTTTATTAGCTCTCTTGTTTGCTTTGCCCTCTACAGCAGCCTCGTGTTCCGCTAGCACTTGGCATCTTTGTATTGGGGTTAATTCTTTCGCTGGTTTACATCGGCGTAGCACGAAAAAACAACTATCCAAAAGCGCCAAATTGGCCAACGTTCCAGTTTGCCGACTTTCCGTCACCATCGGCACCTACGCCATCCGAATTTTTAAACGGATTTTTGAAAGCAGGACTGGGCCAACTGCCTTTAACAACACTTAATTCAGTAGTGGCACTAGTTCATTTGGCTGGTGACTTATTTCCTGATCGTCCACTATTATCGGCCCGTGAAGTTGCCATATCGGTAGGCCTTATGAATTTAATCGGCTGCTTCTTTGGCTCCACGCCATATTGCCATGGCTCTGGTGGATTAGCAGGCCAGTATCGATTTGGTGCTAGATCCGGTGCCAGTGTCATGCTTCTTGGCATATTCAAGATTATAATAGGACTACTGTTTGGCGGCACATTAACGGGCTTGCTTGGAAGCTTTCCGCAATCACTTCTTGGTGTAATGTTGTTCATTAGTGGTGCTGAACTTGCATGCTCTGCACGTACCTATGCCCGCAAAGAAGCATCGGAAATGGAACAACGAGACAACTTCACCACGTTGATTATGTCTGCAGGCATGCTAATAGCATTCAAACACGATGGTATTGGCTTTCTATCGGGCATAGCATGTCATTTACTATTATACGTGCAGCGAGTAAAAATGTCTGCCGATTCATCGACTACTACATCTGCACAGAACTCCCAGTCACCATTACCAAATCAACAGTCTGGCTCATCAAAAAATAGTGAAAAAGCATTAAATATACATGATAATAAGCAATGGCACCGTGAAGAACAGATCGATCCTGACAAGGTTCAAGTGTTTGTTGGCTCATCTAGCGGGCATAATGCTTAAATTATAGTAGTAAATAAATTTTTATTAACATTGCTGTTTTTTTATTGGCAATAAAATAAAATATGTAAATCTTAATATTCTTATTAACTATTTAATGTTTTGTTTGGTGGTCAAATGACTACATTTAACAATATTTACACTTTAAATTAAACTTTCTTTCTATTGAACATGAAACTAGGAGTAATTCACATCAGGGTCCAAAATACTCATCATCATAGATTTATTATCCAATATGCATATACTCAGTACACATATATATTCTATTCACGCATATCATTCCCATTTTATCCCACGCTACTATATAACATTCTACGATATACTAGATACATTCTATTGTTTATATGTATCAATACACTGTACTTATTCCACTCATTACATTATACACACTATAACGTTAACATCATTTTATGTATCATTCTATACTTGCATAGTCTTTTTGTATTCAAAACTGTTTTTGTTTTGTTCTAGCTTTATTATTAATAAATCTCAGCTAATTCCGCTCATTGATCATGCATATATGCTCATTAACTTTAACATAACTAATCGTCATTTAACACCGTATATTTTTATATTATATATCGTTTTATTGTCTAGTATATACGCGTTAGCTATTGCAGTTGTCCGTTCAGTTCTAGCTTTAATATTAAAAAAGTTCGACTAATGTCAATCATCTCGTTCATTAGGCTAATGCTCAATAACTTGAATATTGCTAATCTCGTTCAATATTGCCTATTCATTATAATGCTTATCATTTTATTATATATTGGCTATACGCTGTCTATAACCGTTGTCGGTATGATTCCAGCTTTTTATTAATAAATATTGAAATATCGCACTTAGTTTGTTTACTGAATTATATTGGTAGAATAAATAATATAATATGAATTGAATTGTTTTATTAAGATTATTTATAAATAAACTAAAGCTTGTCAATTAGTTATGTTTTAATGTTGATCAAGCAAATGACGGGTATACATAGTAATAACACATACTGTGATGATATATGTATACTGGATAATAACTTTACAATGATGAGTATTTGATGATTGATGTCACTTACCACCCATCATCATGTTCAATAAATTGCATATTATTAAATATTAGTCATTTGGTACTCAAACCATACTAAATAGCAATAAATTCAATTAATTGTATAATAGTGTTAAATGACACACAATATTTTATATGATGATGCAGTTTATTTAACTCAATTAACAAGTACTAAAAGTTAAAAGCTAAAAATAAAATGGTACATAGCATGTATATATTAATGCAACAACAACGATTGCGGAATGATATGGAATCGATCATATCGCTTCTATTAATATTCAATTAATCTTCCTACACAAAGCCAATAATGATTGGTCTTGAATGTTTTAAAAAATCAAATGATATGTTACACTATTTATTTAAAGGTTATGGTTGGATTTTACTTTGCTCCACATCTGTCCCCAAAGCACAATTTGTTTCAATCAGAGTCATGCCGTTATGCACAGCATAGTTATATTACATTTATTAAAATATTGTTAATAAATTGATTGAATAAATAATGTAACATACCATTTGATTTCATTAATACATTTGAGGTTGATCATTGCTGTTGTTAGTCATGTGTAGAAAGATTGACCGAATATTAATAGGTCATATGATCGCAATTTCATACCGTTCCGCATTGTTGTTATTGCATCTAAATGATCTTTTTACTTTCTAATATTCTACTATTGCATTTTGGGCATATTTGTGATGTAAGATCAAGATTAATATAATTATTATAAAGTTGTTTATTAAACAGCCACTTTTCCTATAGCAATCTGACTAAATGAAGGACAATATATTATATATTAAAGCAATAATAAAGATAACTAATTAATTACATTATTGTATTGATAATTACACATAAATTATTAATGTTGGATGTGATATTATACATGTTATAGTGATGAATAAGTGTTTAATCGTATTTAAAAGTATTAAGAAAAAGAAAGTGAAATAAATAAATAAAAAATGTAACAATCAAAGCACAATAGTTTCAATTCAATAATTATATTTAGTGATGAAAAATTCTCGTTTAGTGTAATATATTTCATTAATAGCTGATATCTTTATTAGTGCTAAATTTTAATATTGCCTTTTAACCAAATAAAATCTTTTGTTTAATATAATATACGCACTACAGATATGACAACCAGACGCGGTGCCGATAAATCATTACGCGCACCGTCTACTCGTGTACTAGACTATAGCCGTGTTATACATTTAGCAAATGAATTTAAGATTCCAGTACCGGTAAGCATTCCACTGTCTCATCTTTGACGTATGCCTAATAGTCTTGCTTTATTAAAGGCTGCGAAACGCGAACATGTTGAGGCAGATGACATGACACAGCTAGCAGGTGCATTCTATGAACTAATTGTACTGGAAAAACAGCTATGGGAGGTAGGTTGCGCATACAAATAATATGCTTGACTATAGAACTGTACTAGCTACAAGGTAAACTGAATTTGTATCAATGGCAAAGGGATACGGCCGACGTACTTCACGTCATCTCAGTTGGTAAAGTAACTAGCTGTACAGCGAGTATAGAAACTTAGGAGCATGCTATTTATTTAGAACAACGGGTAATTGAGCTGAAGAAAATAACAGAACAATTCAGTACATTGCTGGATCAGCGCACTACGTTTCTTGGTATGCTTAAGCAGCCGTATATTGGAGGTCATTTACTTGTGGCACCCTCTCAACAACGGTAATTGCTGGTTATTCGTATGACTGTGATAATTTACCTTCATGCTATGGATACTAGTGCGCTTGTTGGGCTTTTCCAAGAAATGGCTAAATCACTAAGTCAGTATACTGTTAACACGGATATCACAACGTGGCTACAAGATGTGCCAGTTTTCAATGATAAAATGGTGAGTGCGTGATGTTTAAATAGCGTATAATAATGATAATATCTAATTTGTGTGTGTATATTAGACGGAGGCACTTGCTCAATTAACTGGAATGGTGGCTACATTTAGCAATTATTATGAATCACTAACGTCAATTGGTGATCAGTTGGATACGTTAAAACATGCCGCTAGCAAGTGATTATATTTTATAAATGTTGCAATATTAAATAGATTTCATCTAATTTGTTATCTGTATCTATAATTATCTTTAGTTTTGTAAACATTATATCAACTATTTCTTATTGCTTTATGATGGAAGCTAGTTTATTATCATTTTTTACTTACAAATTCAATAAAATACGGCTCAATTTTATGCGCTAATAAATGATGCTCGTATTTGAATAAAGACTTAGTCTTAACTGTATTTCATTGCATGTTATGTAGCTATGTAAATATTATTAAAATTGTCACAATACTTTATTTAAAGTGCTTTCAAAGCACCATTCACAATAATTAAAATAGGCAGTCTTTATGGTTGACCGACCCACTTTTCTGTGCAAGACCATTTGCGGCCGTTTATACAGCATTTCTTCCAGCGGTAGCAGTTGCCATTGCTTGAGGTCTTAATGCATGTCCAGTCTAATGGCAAGCCCTTGGAGTAGGTGGAAGTAGGTGGAGTTTGAACAACTGGAGCTGGTTGTGCAACTGGAGCTGGAACGTAACTGGAGCAGCTGGAGCAGGAACGTAAACTGGAGCAGCTGGAGCAGCTGGAGCAAAATATTGAACTGGAGCAGCTGGAGCAACAGGGGCAGCTGGAGCAACTGGTGCAGGGTCAGCTTTTTGAACTGGTGCAGGACTAGGTGCCTGGTTGCTTTGGCCAAAGCCTTTAATAGCACTGGTTAAAGCATCTTTCCAGCTTGGACAGACTGGGAATTGATGCTGTTGACCATCTCCACCAAAGGTTTGAGTATAATATGGAACGCCGCTGCCGCTATAGGCCACAGCTGAGCCCATGTGAGTTGCGTCTGATAACATGATATTTGCATAATGTATTGCAGAGCCCATCCATGATTCCATAGCTGCTTTCTCTGTTGGGAAACCATATGTAAGATTCTCTCCCTTTCTCAAAAATTTTTGGGTAAAGCGGAGAATTCGAGCAACATAGTTTGAGCCATCGCTGCCAGCGTGGCCTTGTTGTCCTCTGTTTGCTGAGTCGTTGCAATGCACCTGAGCTGCTTGATCTAATTCAGGGCTGTCTCCCAAAGCAGGAAGACCACGTACCGCTCGAGCAGTATTAACAAGACATAACATCAGATTACGATCGTAGGCGGCAACATGGTGCGAGCTAAGGATAGCTGCAACGCAGGCAGTAATTAATAGTGGGGCACGCATTGTGAAATTGAATAATGATTCACTGAATCAAGCACTATATCAAATAGGAAACTATTAGCAACACAGTATGTGTGCACTAATTTAAGTAAATGTGATATAAAAATACGACAGTAGATACGAGTATATCAAGGTGGGTTGGTTGGTTCAAGAGATTTAAAAAAGGGTATTAGTGGAAGCTGAAGGCGAGGATGGCGAGTTGGCGTCTGAGGCATGAGATATTTATATAGAATGCCGGTATGGTCGTTGTTCACTTGACGGGTTATTGAGCAATAGAACAATTAATGGCTGCTGCTAAATCTGGACACAACTGGTTCTAACAATGTATGCTGCCCTACACATTCAATGCGACTTTGCAGCGTGAAACAGGTTATGATAACAATGCTTTTATTCGTACAACTTAGGCACGGGGTTCTCTCGTTGATGTGGACAAAAGGACAATGAACAAACGATAAATAGCGTTTTTTTTCTTTAAGTAAATCCGTCCTAATAATTGGCGTTTATGAATAGCCTTATGGGCGGCATCTTGCTCCAATATAGGCCAATTGCTTTGTGCTATGAACAATAAACAAAGAGCACTTCTAACCAACCACCAGTACAATGAGCTGTAACCGATCTATATATGGCCCTGAATTCGGGTTTGCCGAGTTCAGCTAAGGATTTTGTATGGCTGTAGAGCAATGTGACTCCTTGTTACAGCACACATGTACAATATAGCCAATCAAATCACAAAATGCCTTAGCTGTAAGTAATGCTATTGGTGCATGTAGCGCACATCGTGTTCAGAGACATTTATTGCTATGCTTGTCACGCCATTCAGCCGCCTAAATGTGGCTGCCTTAAAGCTAAAAAGTTGCTCGTTTATGCCACCTTACAGTAGTATGCTATTATTTAAAGCTTTAAATCGATGTATGTATATATTTATATTGCAAATATCGAAGCTCAGTGGCAGTTGAAACAGACTTTCTGCTGTTATACGGAGAACAAACTTGGTGTTATCGAAAATAATAATCACAAGTAGGACGATTAATATTGGATCGGGAGACCCACCGATACCTTCATGCGTTTCATTATAAAATCCTACAGCAACACCCAAAGCATTTACATTTTATTATAACCAAAAAAGCAAGAATAAAAGTTTTATTGCTGAATTTCTATAAGATGATATAATTGCTAGCTATATATGGTAATGCATACGGAAGTGCCGCGGGGAAACGATTAAGGCGCTCAAAAATACAGTGTTATTGACTGATCGGCGGTAAAAAAGCAAATTAATCCGAAAAATTCTACATAAAGCTAGTAAACAAATCATTGGATGCGTAAAAATGAAGTGCAGTAAATACAGGTTTTTGTAATTACATGGATGGGCTATTTGACAATGCATTTTGAAACGAGAACGAGGAAGGCATTATTAATGAGGCAGCCATGTGTTATCAGCAGCGCCAGTCTCGCGGTAATTGTACTAAAACAGCAACAACAATGACGATTTTAATCAGTATATTTACAAACGTGCTATTGTAATACACTCGTTGGAATATGATGGCTCTATTAGCGCAGCTATTCGTGTCTGTAGCAACACTCAAAATGGATTATTTTTTAATTTAAAATAGTAATTATTAGCTATTTACCTAATTACCGTTTATAAATGCTGAAATCGCTCATTTACAACTGTTTAACTCCCATAGTCGTTTTATTTTTCTAAATATAGCTCAGTTTATTCATAATAGTTTGGGGCTTAAATGGTACAGCAAAGTGCATCAAACATTTGTACCGATCTGTATATACTGTTTCAATTATAAAAACACTTGCAGAGTTAAATAATAATCATTAAATTTATTAGACAAATTAACCATAGTATTTTGATTATCAAAAATGAGATAATCTATATTTTAATTAGAATAGTGCTAGTTAAATCGCAAAGTTACTGGCTTTTATTATTATTAAAAACAAAATCCTAAACTTGCACACCTTCATTCTTTAATCCTTGACGTACAACAGCTTTCACCAGTTCTTTCTCAGCAGCTGGTACTTGCTGACAGCGTTGCTCCTTATTAGCAAGTGCTTGTATTTCTGTAGGACGAATATTGCAAGCGAGAATGTCGTGGTTACCGTTGGATGATGAAGAGCCTTTTCCACCGCCTCGTCAAATTTAGCAGGGTGTGCAGTAGATAAACAAATTATTGGCCCGTCGCAGTCGGATCGTTCTGCACGTAGCTTCTCTACTGCTTTAACGCCAACTGCTGTGTGTGGATCCAACACGTAAGGCGCGCCGTTTTCTTTCGCACTGCGCTCATACCATGAACGAATCGTTTCAAGTGTCTCATCATTCGATACCATTACTGATAAAAAGGTCTTGGCTGCATTGGCAACCGTCTCTTCATCCACTTGGAATCCGTTGTGGCTTTTTAGTGATGTCCACCATGCAGCCACTACAGCGCTAGCTTCTTGATCTCGCTTCTTGTCTGCTTCTGGGCCTTGGCCATCAATTTGCACAACAGTATCACGCGCCAAGTACCATGCCAAACGTTCAAAATTAGAACTAACACAGATATCCATCGCAGGGGCCCATGTCTCTGCCACCCCCTCAGCCGATTTGCTGTAGATACCCGTTCGGAAAAATCGATCTAAAATGTCATTTTGATTTGTTGCACATATTAAACGAATAGGCAGCCCCATACGTTGTGCATAGAACCCAGCTAGAATATCGCCAAAGTTACCGGTAGGCACTGAGAAAATGAGCTGTTCATCTGCACGTTTTAATCCTTGTTCTTCAGCTTTAAAATAGGCATAAAAGTAATAGGCAGTTTGTGCAAGAATACGCGCCCAGTTAATGCTATTTACAGCACCAAGACGATATTGATCACGGAACTCGACATCAGCAAATAATTGCTTCACAATATCCTACAAAATGATTAATGAAATGAAATAAACATTACTAATTATTAGTGCAACAATTAACTTACCTGGCAATCGTCAAATGTTCCTTCTACCGCTACATTATGCACATTAGTATCTAGCACCGTTGTCATTTGTCGTTCTTGCACTGGCGACACACGACCACGTGGATGTAGAATAAAAACTGAAATATCTTGTTTACCACGTAGACCATAGATAGCCGCACTAATTACAATTTATTAGTATATATATATATAACTCTGAGCTATAACTAATTAAACAAAGCTTTACTTACCTGCCCGTGTCGCCGCTAGTGGCACCTACCACAGTAATGCGTTCTCTTTTATCGCTGGGTCCTTTGTTCTTGTTGCGACGCTGCAAAAAGAACTCGAATAAGTTGCCCAAAAACTGGAGTGCTACATCTTTGAATGCAAAGGTTGGCCCATGGAAAAGCTCCAGCACGCTTAAACGATTCGTTTTGCTTAGTTGGCAAATAGGTGTAATATCAGCATGACGGAAAGTAGCATAACTACGCGTGCTAAGGTCTAAAAGCTGCGCCTTGCTTATTTCATTGTCATCAACATACAAGGCAAATAGTTCGGCTGCCAGCTGAGCAAATGACAAGTGGCGCCATTGCGCAAGTTGGTCCGTGGTCACGGCTGGTATTTGCTCGGGGATGTATAGTCCACCATCAAGTGCCAATCCACCTAGCACAGCCTCTTCAAAGGTGCGGCCTTCTACCGAGCCACGCGTTGAACGATAATACATGATGAAGCCAATAGACGATGTGCACTAGTGGGAGTATGAAAAGAAGCAAGTTGGGAATGACCGGCAAACAAAGCCGATATCCATTATCATTATTATATACTGATGACTACTGATCGATAATCGTTATCTTCACATACACATAATAAATAAAGTGATTGAGATAAGGTTTTACATTACATTTAACAACATTGTTTAACAATAATACTGGCGTATAATGATATACTTTAGTGTAATTATAAATGACCGCATCCATGTTAAATGGTTATTTACAAGTATGTAATTAAGGGATAAAATGCGCGTACTTTTTAATTAACTCATATTTACTGAGAAATGGCATTTAACACAAATATGATTAAGCCATTGTTTTAACTTTTGACGGTCAGCATCTTTCTTTTTTTTGTCGCCTATTGACCTATCTTTTACTTACACGAGTATATAGGTACAGTTATTAAAAGCGTGTTCGTAATCTTATTAGTTACAAGCTGTTATTGACTAGGCTCAAAGGTTACTTAAGAACAATAACATACTACTTTTATAGCACTGCTGTAACTCATCAAAATATTCAGTCAAGAATTCTTTGTTGTTTACCGCGATCCTACTACAATCAATAGGAATACAATATAACGATGGCGAATATGTACGAATCGCAACATTTGCTTGCAACACAGTCGATTCCAAATCAGAATCGCGAAGTTGACGAAGAAGAGGAAGAGGAAGAGGAAGACGAGGGTGATTTCGAAGTTAGTATGTCGCCCAATGAATCAGCAGCCGAAATGATGATCATAGAGATGGTATCGGTGGTGATTTATCTAAAAAGCCAAAGAAGAATATTAAACGAGATGTTGATGATGCTGTTACGGATGAAGTGGATCGACCAAGTTTTGTAGCTGAACTTTCACCTCGAGTTGTTGAAACTGTAAGTATAAAAAAGAATGTATAGAATAATAATAATAATAGACATATTACAACTATTACAACTGTTATTATAATAAAATTATTACAGGTATTACAAGTTAATATGGAGTTGATTCGGTTATGCGTTGAATATCAAAACAGAGGATGGTTTCAAGATCCAGATTATGCCATGTAAGTATTGACTAGTCTATTAATAATATTATATGCTTACTATGGCTAGCTATCAAGCACGGCTACAATCCAATCTAATCTATTTAGCCAGTGTTGCCGATTATCATTTGAAGCCAGATAAAGTAAGTAGCTATTAGTTGTAAAGAGACGAAGTCTTAATTATCAAGGCCAGTTTACCGGCACCAAGCGTGCCACATGCACAGTTAGCACCCATCAGTGTTAACGCGCCAACAGCCTTGTCAGAACGAATTAATGGACTGCTTACAACGGCCAGAAAGGCTCAAGAAGAACAGACGCAAGTATGGAGAACGGAAATGGAACGACAAAGCCGCAACGCATTTGAACGATTACACCAAGCAGAACGAGAACGCGCATTTAATTCAACGACAGGCATTACCACAGGCCATGGCCATGCTGATAGCGACCAGAGTATGGCTTTATCGGGAGATTTACGAAAGCGGAAGCGAGTTAACGAGGCTACCAAAGTAGTACGTGTTATGGATCAACAAGCAGGTATTGGCAGCGTAGGTTCTTATCAGCCGTTGCCACCCTTTGTATTTGGCGGAACCGGTATAACATTGCCAGGACGACTTTCTGGTGCTCCAATGGTGATGGGCGCATCTTCAACGACAAATCATCTGCCATTACAGCCACCACAGCCACAGGCACAGGCACAGATACAGCCATCTACAGCAACAATGTCTCAAAATATAATGATGGGGTCTCATGGAGGACTACCTATGAATTACCCGATGAATGTGGCTACTACAATGCCGCCACAAGTAAGCTAATAAATAAATATAGTAATTAATCCATCAATTATTAATAGAATGATAGATGGCAACCACAACAACAGCAGTGACAGGAACAACAGCAGCGGCAACGGGCATTTCTGCTGTGCCACCTTCCGTATCGTTGCAAACTACAGCAGAGTCGGCCAGCTATTCAGCCGCGTCTTCAATCAACATGACACCGCAGATTGCGCAGCTAGTGGCTCAATTAGGAATAAGCCCGTCCGCTGTAGCGCAACTAGCTGCATCTGGCACTGTATCTTCATCCGATTTGCTTCAATTGACCAATTTAGCCATGTCAGGCTATCCCAACACCCATCCTACCACGGCTGCCGCCCCAACGACCACAACGGCAGCCGCTGCTACAGCAACACAACGCATTCTATTTCAAATGCACTGCATCCACCGCCAACACTGCCTATCAGTAACGAATCGACAACAAATCAAGCACAAGATTTATTAACAAATACGGATAGAGCAGGCTTATCGCCACATTCGCAAGATGTCAACCCAACTGGCCATCCACATCAAAACAACCACCGCCAGCACCACAACAACAACAATAGCAACAACAACGGTAATAATAATAGCAACAGTAATGCTACATTTGCCAGTTTAGGCAATTTAGAAGCAATTGCTGCAGCCAGTGGATTAGATCCCACTACATTAGGTGTATTATCCCCCCAGGCCTTACTCAACGCATTTGCTTCTTCAGGCAATGAAGATATATCCAATGTAGTGTTGGTAATCATTCAACGATGGCCAACACGCCATTGAACCAACACGGCCATAGTGGTAATCACTAGCTTTCTTAATAAATCATATTTGCATTGTTTGCCTTTCAATTTATCTTTACACACGTGGATCATCTACCTAATAGGATAGAGTGGAATTGGAATAAAGATAAACAAAGATTAACAATTAAAAATAGCGACTGGATTTGAATGCTATCAATAGCATAGCCTATTTAGTAGCCACCGACTCATAATGTCTCATACTATCGTGGTTTATGCTGTAGTTACCGTAGTACGGCAGGTAGTGCACACGTCACTGGGGAAAGAAAATAGTACTCAGTTGACCGAACATTTCTGCCAGTCTGCAAGGTAAGTGAGTCATGGTAGCGGGAAAAACAGTCGTGCTTCACCATGTCCAGAATAGTCCTTATTATTATGAATATTTTTATTATTACCAGTATTTATACGATGATTCGTAACACTGTCGGCACGTTAAAACGCCATCGGTTTTTATATTCTCGTATAAGTTGGACCTCGTTTTCTACTACTGCCCACACGATCCAACTTCGTTTTCTCTTTCTTTCACACACACACACAACTTGTTTTACTATCACCGAAGTCATTAGTTTTCTGGTACTATTGTTTTATTCTTGTTTATATCATTATCTCTGCCACATAGCCTATTAAGAATACGTTAGTTGTATAAGTAACAAGTAATAGGATTATTGCGTATATCCATTGTTTACTAGCCAGTAGCCAGTATCTTATCGATATACAGCAAACAACCAAAGTACAGGTACGTATATATTCTTTGTTGAGAGCGAGAGGAAGAGGGAAGTCTTGACCTGTAATGAAAGCGTTGCATTTGGTTTTGTCATTGTCTATAACATATAGCGCTACCATAAAGACAGTCATACGGAATGATATAGTAGCTATTGTAAAAATAGACTATTACTGCTGTTGTTACAGCTACTTTAGATGCTTCTATGCATATTTCTATATATATATATGTGTGTATATGCACAAAGGTGTTGTACTGACAAGTATGGGTTGAGTTTTAAATGATACGCTTTTACTTAAGCCTTTTTCTTGGCACGCCTGCATCAATAGCAAAGTCATATAAGCATGTGCGTTTATCTAGCTAGCTGGATAGATTATAAAAGTGGCCATATATAGTGGGTGTATTCTGTACACAAACACATCTTCATCGTACACACACACACACACACACACACACACAAATACGCACGCACACACATTTGTCGGCTTTTTGATTGTTGCAACGCATGTAAGTATGTCACGGTTACGGAAAAATGAGACTATAATCATGCAACAGGTTTTATTTTGCGCATATTTACTTTTTCCACGCTTTTTCGTTGATCTGCAACGGCTAAAATAGTAAAACAGTGACAACAGCTGTTGTTGTAATAACAGTAACATTATGCGTTTTTTTGTTATACTGGCATCGACCAATGATGGCCGTAATTGTCCATGACAGCGCACACCTGCCTATCCATTCTTAAACGCGTGGCTTTTCTTTCTCCGAATCAAGAAAAGACCAAAAGCCGTGCCATGTTGAAGTGTGCCCTATTTGATAAACGCACGCTTGTATCCAACCACCTTGGCTAAGATTCGCCTACTTTCTCTCTCTCTCACACTCTAACTCTCGCTTTATTGTCCTCCTTTTTCCTTGGCTTATATGCGGTGTGTTATTTCACTTTGCGGCTCTATTTCTTTCCTTGATCGTTTCATTGCATCTCACTTTACTGCGTTTCTTTTCCTCTTTCCCCCGCCTTTAGTAGTCGTTTTACTTTAAGTCTTTCCTTTTCACCTCAACGACAATCTCTAACAGCAACATATCCCTTTTTTAACTTTTCTTTTACTAGCACACTAAATTGCTTATCTGCATATAATTAAGTGTGTTCGTAAACGTGTGACGTGTAGCTCTAAGCCGATCACACATTCAATCATCGGCTTTTCTAATCTATATAGTCTGTCGGCTGGCCCTGGACGAAATCAGTCTTTGCCTCTGCTCTTTTTCGCGATTACTAACAGTAGCGGCTAAAGAGCGCAGACAAAGACGGCAGCGACGACTTTTAAACGACTTTACCTATTCTAACACTATCGTAAGGTGTTATCATCTTTTGTTTTTGTTATTATTAGCGTTTTATTGTTTTTATTGTTCTTATTATTATTATTTCCATTTCCTATTATATTTGTTATTGTGTCCATTGATTAACGATAATATACACTAGGCATAGTCTCATTATTCATTTATTATTTACGGTTATTGCATACTCGGTAATAACGTAACAAGAAGCGAGGCACTACTTTAAAGTATTTATATATTAGTTGTCATGCCTACAGAGCTGGCATCGTCCAACACAGACCTATCGCTAAACGTCAACCAAGAAAAGGCACCTTTGAATCGTTATGGAAATAGCATGACAGAGACCATACCAGCTATTACATCCATCAATATTAAAGACATAAATAGCAACACGGGCAAGTTAATAGCTTCAACAACAAAAGGTGCAACTGCCAATCAGTCAAATGCAGCAATGGAATCTAAAACAGAAGTGCCAGCTATTTCAAATGAAACGGCGTTAATAACTCCATCCATATCATCAAATTCCACAACATCATCAATACCATCAAGTGTAAAGGTAAGTAATATTGAGTGTATATTTGAGTAACGCTAACAATAGATACGGCCGTATCAATAACAGTCTATGCACAATAAGACGACAGAGAAAGATAAATCAAATTCAACTTCTAGTAGCGATGACAATAATGCTACTTCATCCAACGCATTACCAAATATCATCATGTCGCATGATTTGTTTTCAATTGTATTAGAACGAGCGGCTACACGTAAAAACCCAAGTGCACCCGCATCACGTCGTCAATCGGGTCATTTTTCATCTTCAGCCTCGTCAGTACGCTCAGTAAGATGGTCGACAGATGTAGCACCAGCATCTGCACACAAATTGACACGACAGAATTCGTGGAGTGCAGCTGATGCGCACAAGTTAAGGCAAAGTAATAAAACAACAGCAATAGAAGGGTCACTTAGCAAAGAAGCACCCGCTACCTACAACAATGGAGCAGTCAAACGAGGCAGTGTTATTCCAGCTGCCGCAGCAGCATCAGCCAGTTCACCAACATCGCCTATTCGTGGCATTCTTATGGCACCAGCACCTGGCAGTCGACGACCTTCATTAACCAATGCTACTAACCAACTAAGCCGAAATAACTCTCCTCGCCCTTCAATTAGTCATGCACGGCCACAATCTCTTTATGCTGTGCCACATGTTACCGACGATGCTCAGGCAAAGTTTCTTAAGGTTACAGATGGGTTGACCTTTAGATACCATCCCAGCCAGCCTCTTGGAGGTCCAGGACACTTTGGCCGCGTTTATCTAGGTGTTAATATGATGATCCATCCGATTTGGTAGCCATAAAGTTTCCACATACTACAGAAGAAGAGAACTTGAAGGTAATGCGTCGGGCCGGATTATTTGGTCATCGAAAAGGACATGAAGCACGTGCACTACGTCGTATGGGCATGCTTCGAGGTGAGGTCCCATTGGGCGATGGCCGCGATGCACTTGTGATGGACTATGTGGCTGGATTAGAGCCGCAAGAGTTGGTAGATCAAGGATTGATTACTTCAGAGGCCCGTTTACGCAAACTGGCCATTAAAACACGCCACGCAGTGACTCGGGCTATTCATCGACGCGGTATGGCACATAGTGATGTACATGCAGGCAATATTAGATATAGAGTTGAGCCAAAGATTCCTTGGTGGAAACGGTATACATGTTTCCTTCGTCGTTTACCAGGTCCACTGTCTGGCTTAGGCGGACCAACTAACACCTATGCCGAATCAACATCTGGTGCCAGTGACAGCGATGGACTATTTGGCTTTGGCTTTCCTATCACACCAGCTACAACTCAAGAGGGTAGTAATAGCGGTCTAGGATTAGCTATGTTCTCTACACGCAATTCCATTCGTTCGCTATTTGGTGGTCGTAGATCTAGCAATGGGCGTGGCAATGGATTTGCTGATGGGCCAGCCGGTACTATGGAGCCAGGTGATATAACCTCTCAACGACCTGATGCACCGGCCGCTGTATCCTATACGTTTACACCGCAGTTTATTGATTTTGGTATGGCACGATTCCTAAGCGAGCTTAGCCAAAGTGAGGCGGCTCATGCAGTAGAAGCGGATCGTCAACGTGCCTTTGATGCTATATGGACACAACGACATCGATTACCGCGAGAAAGACGTTCATCGGCTGGTAAGCCAAGTGGCAGTAATACCTTAAACTCTAGACAAAATAATGGTGGTGCACAAACAGCAAGTAATAAATTCTTAACTACGGCAGCGGCAGCAACTACTGGTTTGGCACTATCAGCAACCACTAGCAAACGTGCTACTGGTAATAACTCGACCAAGCATACGGGCAATGTCACAACACGTACCATTACGCGTGTTGGAGCAGCACGTAAGCTAGATTAAAACAATGGCATGATCAATTGATCGGTCAAATATTTAGTATTTTAATAAGTACTGCTGCTGTTACTACCGTTCCTTTTATTATTATTATTATTATTCCTGCTGTTGGTGCATTCCTCACTACAGCCGGCCTGTTTTAGTGTACGCATATTCTTGATATTTTGTCTAGTTCATTTGCATTTCTCTCTCATTTTTATCCTTCAGTTCTTCATTTCTCATCCTTGCTTTCAGACTCTTCATTGCTATCGCCGTAAGATTGTTTGATCTTTGCGATATCTTTCAACAATCTACCGTTAATTATATACGATTTTATTTTATTTATTTATGAAAAGTACATCAATGAATACACCTTTTAACACTGATACTACTTTCATAAATATTCACTAATCATCTCGTTTTTTAAAGCATTGCAAATTTACATTTATCTAAAATCATATACCACAGCCATCGTTGTGATAAACTTGAAACATTATAGCGTTGGTAATTGATTTGCATTTAATTATTATTAAACATAATTATACCTAGATAGTTTAGAATGTATATTAACGATAAATGTATAGCATGCTTGTGTAAATTGAATCAAAATTCACAAAGAATATAGCTATTAGCAAAAAAATAAAGCTGATTAACAGGTAGGACTGAATAAACGCATACGCAATATATTCGTCTCTATGACTTGTTGCTGTTATGCTCTTCAGTGCGTGTAACGATACAAGTTTTTTGTACTCTGCTTCATGTCTCGGTGATATAGAGCGTGTTTCTGTCACAGTATGTTACAATTTCATGGATTTTTGTATTATCCCGCCATTACCCGCTTTGACTATAAATTACTATGCGCTACAACCAATATGACGTCTAGAAAGTAACGATATGTTCATATGGTACACAGTGACTATTCAATACACTCATTTTGACTTGGTTTGGTTAATGTCGATAGCTTTATGATACTAAATCATTTCAATTATTTTGTAATGTGATTTTTATGTATGCTAAATCGACTTTAACGAGGCCTTTATTTGCACAAGCGCATAACAGGCCATTTTACTGTCATGTGGATTGCAACTGCGTGCACGTACGCTGTTATCCAGTTTAATATCAATTCGCTCACCTCGCATTTTCGACATGCATAACAGGTTTACTACCATAGTCCATCGGTCTGTTTGTAATATAACTGGAATATGACTGCTGTGGAGCATATCTCTGAATTATCTTACTTCTTGACTATCCAGTTTGCTTTTTACTTAACGCACAGCAACACGCTATTTTACGTTTTATTATTATTATTATTATTACCAGATTTTTGTCTATAATGCTGTTGATCGACTATAGTGACCCAAAGTATTCTGAATGGGCCAATAGTGACATAAAGCAACTCGGAGTCCGCCTCCATCCACTTGGAGAAAAGCGCATATTTGATTTCCTTGTGGAAGCCACTGGTGACATTGCTATACAACGCTTTCGGCTGCATGGTATACAAATTCAAGTGATAACATATACTATAGTGTTATATATATATGTACACAATCTTATTATGGCCAGTAAAATGATTATATCACGACCCCGTAGCATGGTATCATGGTGCTGCTTGGTTCCTTCACTTTCAGGCATTATATCTGTTCTAATGGTTATGTCTACGTACATGGGTTTACCAATTAGTTGTCGATCTACGCTATGGTTGTCGCATTTAGTATGTCATTAACAATGCTTAGTAGTAGCTTAATACTTCTCCAAAAAGTTTATTTAGTGCTTTGTCGGCAAAAATGGATACTATACATTAGTATTCCAATTGTAATAGCGCAGTTCACATTTGTCTTCATTCTCATCTATAACAGCTTTGTTGCATTAGAGGAAAAAGTCGGCTGCATGACCTACTATTCCCAATTCACGCTATGGTATTGGTTTAGTGTTAGTGTGCCAATCAATGTAATATTTTCGGTTATATTTTGCCGTGTTGCTTTAAAGCAATATCGTATATTTGGGGCAAAATCATGGAAGAAATTAGCAAGCGATGGAATACAAGCAATGTCTCTGGCTACATTATGCAATATTATCGGTCCTATTATTACAATTGTACCTAAGGACAAAATCAATACTGACTTGTTTTTTATTGTAGACTGGTAAGCAATGTTACCTAATTGTTTACATATAGCTTATATAGATATATAGCGTTGTTGTTACAACAATATTAATCAATCATTGTCAAAGTACTAGCAAAAATATCGATTTTGCACATCATCCAAAAACTAGCCATATGCTAAATATATCTCAAATTGCCACCGCAAAATCTTAAATCTTTAATGACTAAGCAAGTTATGTTTGTATTATGAATAAACTTTTAAATTGCCAATTTAAATAATTGTTTTGTAACAGTCGATAAATCATTTAATTAGTAAAACTATAGCTATTTTTGGTAGCATTGCTGCATTTGCTACATTATTTATGATGAGATTAACTATATAGCTATAAGATATTATAAACGAGAATACCAATAATTTACTATAAAAAAGTTATCTAGGTATTTATACTAAACGTATGTTACCCGTGTATTTTAAATATAGAAATGAGGCATATTTTTGAAACATACAATCAGTTGGACTGAAAGGCCAACTTACGACAATATAACAAAAATCATAAGCTTTTGGAAATTAGAAACAAATGGCGCACAGTACGTATACGCTAGTACAATAAATGACATGAATATGAATCAACAATTTATAGATTTTGCAGTGGTAATCTCGGATAAATTAACCATATGGCTGGTTCTTGGCTGGTTTGCAAACCTAACGCTTTTGCCATATTTCGGCACTAATTGGCCAGTATTGTTGTAACGGCCATCCTAGATATGTATAAACTATATGTAAATAATTAACTAGCACCACTTACCACTCCACAATGAAAAATGTATTATTGTTAATTTTAGCCATAGATGTAATGATGAAAGTAGAACAGATAATGCTGCATGGTGTGGCCAAAAGCATTGTCTGTATTCCATCGCTTGCTAATTTCTTCCATGCATCCGATCCAAATAAACGATACTGTTTTGAGCAACACGGAAAAATATAGCTGAGAATATTACGTTGATTGATATATTAACGCTAAACCAGTACCAAAGAAGAAACCAAGGATAGTAATTTACACAGCCACCTGCTTCCTCTATGGTGGTAAAGTTGCAACAAATCATAATGAATGCATAGGCGAGTTGTGCTATTATAAGCGGAACACTAGTATACAATATCATTTTTTTCGAAAAAGCGCCAAATAAACCTTTTGAAGCAATATTAAGCTATTGCCAATCGTTGTAAGTGATAACTGATTCCAAAGAACCATATCATAACTCGACAATTAGTAGAAAATCCAATAAACATGGCTAAAGACATCACACTAGTTATAATGCCCGAAGCAGAGGGAATTAAGCAAGACCATGAGATTATATTACGAGGTCGCGATATGGTCATTCTGCTAGCAATAATAACATTGCGTCCAAAGATAAAAGACGCTATAAAAACATTACAATCTGAATTTGTGCACCAAACAACCGAAGATGCAGCTTAGCAATGTCATCAGAAGCTTCCGTAAAATAATCAAATATGCGCTTTTCATCAAGTGGATAAGACGATTTTCAAATTGTCTCATATCGCTGTTGAGCCATTCAGCATATCTCTGGCTAGTATAGTTAAATGTTGGCATTGCGAGCAAGTAATATAAGTATCAATAATACGATGTACAATAATAAATATGTTAATTTGTGTTGATAATAGCTTTGAATGAGTAATTGAAGGAGTAAATACAGCCAAGAGCCCAATCTACAGTTACAGGCTTTGACTATATATAAACAGTCTACTGAACTATAGTAATAAACCTGCTATGCATCTCAAAACTAGCTCAGAGGCTATAATAGTATTAAAATAAACAGCAGCGTGCATATATCATGCTGTTCATGAGCCACATGATAGCAGAATAGTCGGTTGTGCATTAATACAAACAAAGGCCTCGAATAAATTCGGCTTTAGAATTCATTAAAATAGCATTACAAAATAATTGAGATGATTAAGTATTATAGAGTTATTAGAATTAACTAAGCTGAAGATAAGTATATTAGTTAATCTAGGTGTATTATAAAAACATACCGATCTTTCCTGGATTTCATAGTAAATGTATTACATAATAATTTATAATTAGGGATAATTGTACAATAAAATATTATACGGTTGTAACATGCAGCGGCAGTGGAAAGTGTAATAGGAAGTGGGTGCAAATGACAAATAGCGATTTAAACATAATCAAATTAGTCGCCTTGTTAATTATTCAAATCATTATAACTGATTTCGTAAAAAGGTTGCTTATTATATTGTTTGCTTTCGAAAAAGCTAAATAAATTTTTTGTCACTCAAAAAGCTTGCCACACCTTGCAAAAAACGATCATTGATTTTAATAATGGTAATTTAGCGCACTAATGAAAGGCAATCCATCTGCCCCTACACGGCGAATCACTAAAGCCACCAAGAGAATGGCCAATAAATCTAATGGTTCTATTAAATTTATTTACGTTGGTGAGCTTAAGAAAGCTAGATTTGTAACAAGCGTAAAAATAGAACATTGGAGAGCATGGTGATTACTAAATCAAAGCGTAAAATACGTGCCGTACTAAAATGCCAAACTTGTAAAATGATATGAAATTGTAGTGTGATAGATGCAAAAAACATACATCATGTTTTCATATACGAAGCAAGAAATGTGCTAAAGTTTGATTGAATTTAGACAAGAAACCAGCCAGTCATCAAGTTCTCTCCGTAATGCAACTGGTTATATATTCGCTTTTTAGATTTATCCAGTAAATAATATTCAAATTGTTTATGTATTTAACTAATGTATTTTATTTATAAAAATGATACTAGAATGGATAGCTACATTAAGCGCGCAATATAATAAACAACAGATATTTAACGCAACTTGTGCCTAGCTTTATTTTTGCTTTGTATCGTAGCTGTAAATAAAAGTTAGGTTACACACATCAATATAGTGCTTGCTTTTTAAAATATTCATTTGACTCGACTAGATGATTCAAATAAAACAAGTGTACTTCAATAATAATATCTATTGTTGTCTGTAGTTTCTCTAGCCAGATTAATGCTAGATACATGTGGGTGTTTAATTGCAGGAAGTGTTTATTGTAGATTAAGAATTCAGGCGAGCGGTCTTGATTGTCAACCTAAAGCGACTAAAAATAAAACTATGCATAGCATGCCCCGAGTTGCGTGGGTTGGCGAGGCATACCACTATGCCGTTGTTGAATGCAATATCTTGCAAAAACTTAGCGAACTTCTTTTCTATATATTATTTGTTAACATCAATACTACAATGTTGCTGTAGCATAGTATTATTTTAATCTTAGTAATCTATCAATTACTATTTTTATTTAGCTGGTAGCTGTTGCGTGTTTTAGCTCAAGGGTTTTGCAGTTAATGTTATGTACATACTTGACTGAACACGCATGTGCCCACATCGCCTATCATGCATAAGGTGGTAAAACTGGTAATGGCCTTTACTCGAATGTTTCATCGCAAAGTATTCAAATTTATGCTCCCGCATTTTATTACCTAGCCATTTAACTCTATTATTTTTGTTATATACAAAATCAAAATGCCGTTTATTAATTATAGCGATCTAAAGCAAACCGAGTGGAACATAATGCTACAAAGCAATGGGGTATTCCGCTTAATCCACTTGGTGAAATGAGTGTACTTGATTTCTTGATGCAAGTCACAGGACATATCAATGAACAACGCATTCGTTTAATGGGCATACAAATTCAAATTGTATTTGCTGTTACAATGATATATGTTTTTTCACAAAATATTTATATAGCTGCCAAAATGGCTATGTCGAGACCGCATAGAATGCTTTCATGGTGCTGTTCAATACTTGCTGTTTCTGGTGCTATATATAACATAATGTTTATATGTATGTGACGGGCCATGGCCTTAATTGTAGAATGCTGATATGGTCGGCCGGTGTTTTTAATTCGATAGCAATGGTTTGCAATAGCCTGATTCTTCTTTTAAAAGTCAATTTGGTTCTTTATCATAAAAAGTGGATTACTTACATCGGTATTCTTCTTGTATTGCCACAGCTAAGCTATAGTGGTATTGCGATATACTACAGCTTTGCTTCTTTCAATACCAAACTCGGCTGCGAGGTCTATTATCCACCTATTTTACTTTGGTACTGGCTTGGAGTAAATACACCAATCAACGTGTTCTTTTCAGCCATTTTCTGTCGTATTGCTTTTAAGCAATACCGTCTATTTGGGTCTGATGCATGGAAACGGCTAGCACGAGATGGAATACAGGCGATGTGTCTAGCTATATTAGCCAATCTTGTTTGCTGTGCTGTTATAATTACTAGTTTCGGCAATACTAATCTTGATATACTTTTTCCTGTTGATTGGTAAGCACAATAATTAATTATACACATATAACTAAGCTATTTGTAGGATGCTTGTTGCAACTATATTGATTAGACATTGTCAGAGGATGGGAAACAACGATAATTCTGCATATCGTCCTAAAACAAGTCATATGATTAATTTATCGCAAATCGTCACAGCAAAATAAATAAGTTGATGCATTGGCATGGCACATCTATATAGTTTTCTATGAATGCAGCTTTTATAATAAGTAATATATCAAATCAGTCTGATATTACTTTATTAAGTATTGCAATTGCCTATTCATTTATAGAGCATTTATACAATACACCATACTTTAATATTAATATTGTGATGTTGCTATAGCACAGTATTACTCCTAATGTTAAAATTCAATCAATTATTACTTTATTTAGCTTCCAATTACTGCCAGATTTGAATGATGTGCGGCCCTGCAGCAGGTATCGGCATATGGTCATTTGAACGCGTCATGCGCCCACACGGGTTGTTATGTATGAAGCACAAAACTTGTAATGGATTTTGCCGCCATTGTGTCTGTTACTATAAAGTTAAATGGATTAATAAAATGTTAGTTAAATACATAAACAATTTAAATATCGCTTATTAGATAAATTTAAAAGAGCGAATGTATAATTTTTACATTACAAAAAGAAATTGATGATTGGCTGTCTCACGCCTAAATTCAGTTGGAATTTTATCACTATTTCTTGCTTTGTATATGAAAACATAATGTATGTTTGTAGTAAAATGTCTATTATAGCCATCAATTACAGCTCTACTCTGTTGGTTGTTATTAAATCATTACCGTTACATATGATTTCTATCACTGCCAGTAAAGCTTCATTGATCTTTACTGCTTATTGCGGTTCTTTTATTTCTTATTGCTATTTCTATTGTTCTATCTCTTTCTAGTTGTTCTATTCGGTAGTGCATCATACAATAACCTCAAATGTAATAATATAAATACACGCATGTTTTAACAATTAATAAAAATTGCTACACAATTCTAAGTTTTTGTTTCTCATTTTACACTAGCACGTGTTTTTAGTAATGTCAATGGCATTTTGATTACTATTATCTAATTTTTATTAACGAGGCTGACAATAGTCCTTTCTGGCTATACTAAACTGACTTCTACCAGGGAAAAAACGATCTACTATGTAGAAAACGTTCTTGTTTAAAACTATGGGTTCGCCAATAACCTTGGCACAGTTTGCCCATAGTTCTCCTGTGCTAACTCGTCTGACAACTACATTGTAGTTACCCTTGTTTTTCATGCCAGTGTTGAGCTCCAATTTACCCTTAGACTGTTGATATCAAGTCCTTCGCTGCAGTAAAAATGATTTAGATACATGTGGGCATTTGGCTTAGTTGACGATGCATCAACGTCTACGTTGGGTGAGAAGGCAGAATCTATTGGGATAAATACAGTCCTGCTTTTCCATTTAGACACTCATTGACCACGGCTTTATCGAATGATTTTAAATTGTTGTAGAATATCTCCATAGATACAGATGATCTGAGACTGGCTAGGTCCTTGCCAATTGAATTGTCAACATTCATCCAAGGCTCCATAACACCACGGCCGGTCAAGCTATCCAAAGCTTCATCTAGCGAGTTAAATGGCAAGGCGGCTACTGTAGAAGCTGCAAATACAACAAAAGTGTAAAAAGCGACAAACATGTTGAAACGGCCTAGTTAAAAGAAATGCAAGCGATGCTGAAATGCTTTAGCTAAAGTTAATACAAGAAATGCTGTTTATTTCCAAGCTAAAGTCGATTTAATGTGGCATATTTATATTAAAACGATATTACAAAACTATTTATAAAACAAAGTAATTAAATTCTTATAGAAATAATAAACTGTGCATTGTATTCTATTTTAGAACAATGAATACGTTTTGCGATTGCAAAGGCCATTGCTCATCAATAGTACAGAACAACGAAAATGACAGCATAGATTTCAATAGAATAAACAATGAAAATTGTCAACCACAATGCAAAGGCTAAACTAGCAATTGAATTGCACTTTCAAAAACATTTGTAATATTTCAACATTTTTATTAGCAGTATTTTCAGTGAAAACGAATAAATCGTTTATTTGTATTAATAGGAAAATAGCGTGTAGTAATAGTGGTAGTGTGTATAGTTTGTAAGTATCCAAAACTCAGCGTATACAGTGTGGAAATCCAAAGTCATTATACATTGTGTGTAGCCACAATCAATGTACAATCATCTGCGAAAGAGTTGTAAATAAAGAAAGTATCCTCCCATTAATGTTGCGGCTGTTTCACGTAATTTACGTGCTAAAATCAACCTGTGCCGGCATCTCACGTTCAAGCAAGCTAAGATCACAGATCTCGACACTTGGCCGTGAGTTACCAATCCAGACGGGGAACGGTGTATCTGACAAGGCAACGACGACAAACATGATACAAATCTGTGTGCCAGCATCCAAGGCTGCACTAAGTACGTAATTGTATCGTTTCCACCAGCCGTGATGGCGACGGTACAAATAGTACTGGAAGACAAATGCCACAATGAAGCCCGAGAAGATAAAGTTGGCGGGCGACTGTGGTACGGCAAAAGTACCAATACCCATGATTGGAATGTTGATCAAATGCCACTTGCCATTGGGATACTTCTTGTGGAGCAAGTAGAAAGGAACAGGCAAGAGCGCACCGACCAAGAAGAACCACAAGAGACTTCATATGGCGAACCTTGTCCGAATACACGGGCCGGTCCCATAACACCCCAAATGATAGAAGCAGAGAAGAAAATCTTCGTATTACGTGCTTCCCATTGACCACTAGGATCGGGTGTTTTACCGCTTAGAATATCGAACTTGGAGGTAACGAGCCATTCTAGAACGCCATAATTGACTAATGCACCCACAATGGTGCCCCACAGTTGCACGATAAACATTTTGCGTGGAGGATCTTCATGTAGTGTCCAAGTTTCATATCTTCAACGAGTAGCAGGCATTGGAACATAGTCATGTAGCCATAGACCTTGAAGGCAACATTGGCAATTGGACGACCAGGCAACATGTAGCCGCAAATCAGCTCGGTAATAACGTTCAAACCAACACGATTGTTACTGACAGCTTGGATAATACCAATAGGCAGTACAAGTATGCCGAGATTGCTAAGGCAAGTAGAAGTGCCCACCATGGTAGTTTGATTGGATAGACTTCGCACACAATGATAGCTGCAACAAGCATAATAACAAATATACCAGCATACCAGCTGATGGGTACATCGGGATAGGCACGCATCAAACGAGTGTGGATATCTTCTTTTTCGGTACGGGATGCCTTAAATTGGCGGTAGATCGAGTGGCGGTAGTAAAGGAATACGTGCGTAAGTGTAGCAGTAATAATCATGAAGGCAGTGCCATAGGTTAAGGCAAATACTGGAGACATACGCAAATTAGAGTAGGCGGCCAATCGAGGCTCGTCAAGTTCCAAATCGCTGGTAAGTACACGCATAATATCAAATTCACCACCATCTTCGTCGAATTGTTCTGGGGTTACTAGATCAAAACGCTTGGCCTCCCATACATTGTTGAAGTACATGATAGGAGCAACGATCCACAAAGTGACTATAGTACCGAAGAAGAAGTTAAGCTGAGCCCACCATGGTGTGTACAATGGACCGAATGAGCCGACGGCCGACCAATCAAACGAAAAGTTAAGCATACCAAGACCTTGGTAGCCGCTGCCAAATAGCTGAGCCACGCCGTTCTTTGGAGCGATCCAGCAAAGAATGGCCATTGACGAAAGAATTGGAGCGATGTAGAATGGCAGCAATTGGTAGACAAAGGTTGCACAGGCCACAATCATGAAGAAGGTTTGGCGCTTCATACCTTGATTGGCTGGTTCAGTGCCATGCAAAGTGTTGTACAGCGCCACTTGCACCAAGTTAGATGGCCAAATCATACTGGCAGGTGTAACGAGGAAACGGCGCAGCATACCGGCCATACCATAACCAATACATTGCGTGGTCAATAGCAGTAGAATTGCCTCAAGTGGACCAACATGGCGACCATAGAACAAGCGTTGCACGGCAATAATGTCAATAGCGTAGGCTGCAGTACCGCCCGTATTTGCCGATACACCAATCAACATATGTTCTTTCATGTTGAATGGCCCGGGATTAAACGAGAAGCTCCAACCGAGAACGTTGAACTGACGACGTGGCAATGACATGGCCATAAGTATACCCATTGGATATGAAATCAGCTGTACAAAGAATACAGAGAAAATAATGGCATTGGAACGGAAGTAAAATATTTGCGATACACCAGCGCCAAGGACGGTAAAGAACGTACCAAGGACCCAGAAACGGAATGTTAAGCTAGGCAACGTCGGGTCATCGAAGGTCGAGACAGTTGCGGCAACAATTTCAATCGGTGAGTTCTCATCTTCTTCATCATCCTCTTCATCGTCATCTTCTTCTTCCTCGGACGACTCTTCTTCAACGGGACGAGGGCGGCCATTAGGACCTGATAAATCCTCATCAAAGAAACTTGGACCTTGAGTACCAAATTGACTGAAGTTATTATGGCTTTGCTTCTCATCAGTGAACTGGCTGTATTGTGGCATCTCCATTTCATCAGCAGTTTGATGGTCAAGGTACTGCGAGTATTCATTGGCGTAAGTATACGTGCCGTTGCTTTCCTTTTGGCCATCGACCAAGTATTGGCGTTGGCTTGAGGTGTTAAAGTCGGCAGTGACATCCGAATACTCAGTCGCATAGTGTTGCGGCGATTGGTTTGGCGAAAATCGACCATTGGCCGAGGCAAGTGTGCTATTATAATCGCCTGATGATTGAATAGGATCACCGGCAACTTCGGAGTTAATACCCGCACTTTGTGCGTAATACATCTCTGACTGGTTGCCATTGTTAAATTCGCTCATTTCCTGGTTAGCTTGTTCCCAACCAGGAGTGCCTGGAATAAAGGTAGTACGGCGAGATTCATCCATCTCGCTATATCCTGGTGGACTACGTACTCGTCCTGTAGATCCTTGCTGTGACATTGATTGGTTAATAAACTGATTTAATCCGCAGATGCTTTGTAGGCAGTAGCGGTAGAATTACTGTGTGTAAAAGTTACCAACATATTGGTTAGATTACGTAAATTGATAGCCAATCATCAATCAATGTTAATTTACACTTACAGAGTGAGGGGAGGGCGGCAATGGTAGTTGTTGTAATTTAAATGTTCTAGCTTCAGCAACTGTCTTTATAACACAATAATTGAACAAAGCAAATTGCTACACAACTGTGTATCAACAAAACACACAGGTGGATATTTGGCAGTAGAAATACTGGAGGCAATTCCAGTACTGTACTATAGCCGTTTAATATAAGGATAATTAATTAATAACGGACCAGAATAATGGCAATCGGTAGGATGATTTAACACGGCTAATACGCAAACATAAAAAACGCGTGCGTAGGAGAAAAGTACTTTTAGCAGAGATGTACGTCCAGGACGAAATGCTATCCAAGCAAATCCCAAGATACTAGATAAAACTATATGGCGAAGAGGAAACAAGACAAAATAGTGGACGGTAACAATATGGCGTTCGCATAAAAGCATTAGCTGGCGAAGTGCTGGGAAAGAGCATCCTAAATGGAAGTCATAAAAAATAGTAAATAGGAGCTTCAATGACAAAACGGGCACCGGAGATAAAACGCTTAGGACGTTGTGGTATTTATTTCTGAGAATACACTTCTATAGAATGGCCTGGTTAAACAGTTCGGGTGATTTGCCCTGCCTTTCTGAGTTTATTGCTCAATTTTTATTGCTAATTTGAGAGTGACGCGGTCACAAGACGGATGCTAAAAGCAGTAATGTAAGGGATACAGCATATGGGATCGTCTCTGCTCCATCTAAGCATTGCCATGCCCATAACCAATCGATTTATTTGACTGCGCATTTTTAGAGCATTTTACACAGTCCGAATTAAAGCCAAGTTCTATTACTCGACTAGTATATAGCCAATGAGGAGATAATACAGCAACTGACGTTTTAGATCTATTATTGGCAATGGCAAATGTTTATTGATGTGAACAAACAAAGCTGCTGAGCACGAAATCAAACAACAATGACATGTCTATTCCCCTTTCCTATCGGTAATAGTTCAATTGCCATATTTATGACCCGCGTAATTTCTAATTTACGGGTAATCAATAGTCCAACAATACAAAGTAGATGATTTATATTATAATACTCATTAGTTCTACAATGTAGGTAATTAATTAGTAATCCAATAACACAATGATATAAAATAAATGATTTATAGTACAACAAACACTATTGTTAATATAGATAAATATTCACTAGTTTTACATTATAATAATTAGGTATTACTTTTTGCAATACAAATATATCACTAAACAGCATAATTAATAATCAATACAAGTATCGTTTTACTTATGTTTATGGAGCATTTCCACGTATACTGCAAATGAAAAATGAATGCAAATGATATACAAAAAACAAAAACAATAATCAAGGCAATGACATACAAGCATATTCTTCACACAATACTTGTGTATGATGTGCACGACGCGTTTTAACCACTTCATCTCGTACTACAGATCTTAATCGGCCAAATGCCAGTTGTAGTAGACGTTCAGGTCGTCGAGTACGGGCGGGTGCACCTTTTAAACAAGCGTACAGTGCCGCGGTGCTATGTAATTTAAGCATATCGCGTTCGTGTAAATGAAGCAGCGCCACTGATATACGGAACAGTGCCAAAAAACCTTCAACCAATACCATGTCCCATACACGTAATAAAGTCTAAATATTATAAATGGATATATAAATTCGTTGGTTGGTTAATATATCATACTGGTGTCTATCCAGTCAACCTACTTCTAATGGCATACTTTCGGCAAATATCGATAGAAACCAACTAATAGTCACTGCTGCCATATCAACACCGCATGCTTTCAAGTGCCCAGCCAGCTGAGGTGAACTATCTCGACACAACTCTTCAAGTACACGCTGATCAGCCTGTGCCGCCATTAATTGGTGTGTATGGTAACCATCAGGTATAATATGCTCTAATAAATAAACAAGTATCCAGAAGGCATTCTCTTCTGAAGTAGGAAATACTAATAACAATGTAGCAGCCATCACATTCATACCTATATTCGATATCAATTATAATTGTTAATAGATTATGACATGGCTATTTCTTCTTAAAAACATTGCTACTTACCTTGACAATAGCCAATTGTAGGATTATGCCTATATTGAAGACAGTTGGTTAGAGTGTAGATACATTAATTTTACTTACCAACTATAGGCTGTTAGTACTCGACGTAATTTACAGACGCCCGGACCATCACCGCCAAAGAAAATGTTATCCGGCATAGTACGATGTACATCCTATGATATATTAGTATTTATTACATTGACCACTATCATCAACAGTATTACCATTTCAATTTGATTCATACAATTTGATGTCTGTCCAACATAATTATCAAGTAAATGTCGGTAATAGTTTGGCTGTCGAATATCATAGGCGCCAGAACATTCTAGCCATATCTAATAAATAATTGTATATTAGATTAGTTAATCCATTTGCTTTATTGTTAATTACTTACTTGTGGTCTATAATAATTAAATAATTAAATAGTTAGATTATATGTTGTTATTACTATTATAACTGTTACAACTAATTGCTTAGCAAAAGCTTACCTTAACTGTGCCGGTACACCTGCTCGTACCAACTGCCTTAATGGTTTCCGTTCCTTTTTAGACATATTTCGTATTCGACGGGCCAATATGCCTTCTGGCAAATTCTCCATTACTATATGTTGTATAGGTGTTGTTGGCATCGATGCAAATATGCCGATGTCATTGAGCCTTTAACACGTATAGTGGCATCATTATCTACTATATCGGCCGTTTTATTACCATGGTCTGTATTGTGTTCACGATTAGTATCGGCTGTACTCTGTTGGCTATCCAGATAGCTATGTTTGGCACGACTCTTATTAAGACAGTTGATATAGTCATACTCTTCCACTGGCTCTTCTATTTTTATATCCACTTTGTCTTCTTTCGATGGTTTATTCAGTTCTTCATTTAATGGACTTGCAATGCTTGCTGATGATGTTGTAACGTGTAAAGATGCGGGAGCAGAGAGTGGCGATGCTGGTTCTGGCGCATGTGCAAACTTTGACCATCGTTCCATAATCGCATCTTGAATTGTATCGTGTTGTTCAGCCAATTGAGCCAGTAGACCACGTGCTGCTCCGCTTTTACTTGAATGCAATACATGTTGGCCTGCACTAGATGTGCTGGCCTGCCCACGAAGTGTAACTACTGTACCTGAAGAAGAGGCACGTACAGTTGCCACGGTAGGCGAATGAGGCGGTGATGATAATGGTAGCTCTATACTATTACAAATACTGCTACTGCTACTATTGCCACCATTGCCGCTTACACTGCCGCTAGGAACAGTATTCATTGCTGTTGTAATGGCATGGGCACTGGTAAACGATGTTGTAGCCGGCGATAGTCCACTTAATTCTGTACTGGCCAATGTAGTCGATCCACTAGACATCAATGGTAGCGCAGTGGGTGGAGTACGACGACGTGAGCTGTTTTTATGAGATGAATGTGCCGATGAACGTGATTGTAACATATCAATTGTATCGCTGGAACTAGTTGTGTTTTCTGTATTAGTTTCACTATTTAATGTTTTTGCATAATATTTCGAATCTGTATTATTTGTTGCTGCTGCTGATGCTGCTACCGCTGCTTTCATTGTTACAGAAGCAGATGATGTTTTACGCGATGAAGATGATGGCGGCTCTTCATTAAAAATAGAAAACGGTTGATGAGCCAGTAATCCAACTGTCCAACGAGCAATACCTCGCTTTGAATTACTATAAATATCAGTTGAATTTAACTGACCACCGCTGATCAATTTAGCTGCAATGGCAATTGCTTTAAAGTGTAAAGGAACACCGGGTGCTGATGTATTATGAGTATTAGTAGCAGATGTGGCATCGGTAAATATCGATTCAGTATCATATGACGAAATAGCCGTTAATGTTGAGTCACGATGATCATTGCTTACTGTCGATATTATACTATGCGGTCGTTGTTCTTGGGTGGTGGCTGTTGATTTGGCCGATAGATTTAATCGACCAGAAATAGCCAGTTGTTGTGCAGCAGCAGCTACTGCTGTACTTAAGATAGAAGTCGATGTTGATTGTGGCGATGCTGATAAAGACTGAGATATACTAAAATGACCGGATACTGGTGAACGAGACCGTGATGGAGCTGCAATAGCCGTTTTGACAGCTGTAGGTGCTACAGCTATACTGTTTTTTAATGCATGCTCTTCTTTTAATGTAGAAAGCAATGGTTCTTGTAAAAAGCGAGACTTTAACGTTTCTGCATTAACCGATATTGGCAAACTATGCTCGGTTGATGCTGATGTTGTCGGTAAGTGTTTAGATGCATGCTGATTATTTATAGCTGCTGTTTCTTGTTGCTGTTGGCTATTTAGATCTGATTCACGTGCAATAGATGGTGCTGAACTCATTCGCCATGTTAATAAGCCGGCTGTCCATTTCTCAAGTGAGCTACGGGCCCGTGGTGATATGACTGTAGCTTGTCGATCTGCTTCTGCAGCTTCATCTAGCAATGCTGGTGATTTACCCTTTTGCATATAACCTTTATTAAAACGATCCTGACTATGATCACCACTTGATGTTGCTGTCATTGAATAGGGACGACCTATAGAAGACAGTGCAATGGGCCGACGAGTTGTGCCATTATCACTGGTAAAATAAGACTTTCTAGGCAGTGCACCGCTTGATAACGAACCTGTAAGACTAATCCCGCCTATTGATGATCCAGTTTCCATTGATGACTTTGTCATTGATCCAATTGGCACTTGTTCATCGCCAGAACTGGCCGGTGAGCCACACGAGAACCACATTGTATCTTCAGCGTCAAGATCTGAATCATACTCTTCGGCAAAACTTCGTGGCCCACTATCACGTCGAAGAGCATTACGATGAAGTGAACTGTGCCGTCGGCCACGTCGTGGTCTCCATCGCTTATATGAATTAAGAAACGAGTCTTGATCAAGCTGAGACCTGTCCAAATGGCTCGATCTATCCCGTGACTCTATATTACGGCTTTTGTGGTGCTGATGACTAGCTTCATTCATATCGACATCGTCGAATGGTAATCGATCGAGTTCATCATCTTCTGAGCATAAACTGCTCTCTATATGCCCATTTAACGGGTCTATGTCATCCTCTGTCTCTTCGACCTGCTTTAAACTTGTTTTATGTCGAACTGGTTTCACTTTGATTTGCGGTATTGGATGTGAATCAATTTCTCGTTGTAGCTGGCTTTGTTCAGTAGAGATTGACTGCACAGCCAATTCCTGTTGTTCCGATAACGATCGATTCATTTGCTGTCGACGGGTGATCACTTGTCGTTGCAGCAGTGTTACCGAGCGATCAAGTTGCCAAAGACGCTCTTGTTGACGAGCAAATTCCGCATGCAGTGTAACCAACTCATGCTGTTTTTCGTCTACACTTTGACGAGCACGGTCGTAGCCAGCGGACAAAAGACGAAGTAATTGCACCACCGAAAGTTGTCCAGTTGCTGTTTCATTGCTTGTAATATAGCCTTCCAAGTCCGAATCGCTGAGCTTATGAAGACTGGCCAGCTCCTCCAACTGGCGACATTGTAAATCGCTAAACTCATGAGGAATGGCCATAATACCTATAGAAGGTGTATTAGTGCTAATCTGGCTATCGTTGGCCACCATAGCAGTAGTAGTAGAAGTCGAGGCTGGTAGTACAATTGAGCTTGTTTGACTTTCCGTATTGATAGGTGTAGTAGCGATAGTATCGGCTATAGCTACCGTGCTGGTAACAGCCTCTACTTGATCGTCCACTGGCGACATGCCCACGAAACTACTAGTACAAAAGTACACACAATAGAATATGATTAGTATCGATAATAATCGCTATTATAGCCAATAAACAGATCAAAGACGCCGCATTGCAGTGCTGTCCCTATTACCACTATAGTTGTTATTGTGCCAAGAATTGTTGTTGATAGGTGTGGCCGTGCAGCTATTGGCAATGTAACTAGCAGCAGCATTGATAGTAGCAATAAGTAGCAATAGCCGGTACTGTACTTGTGCAGCTACTCGTCGGTCGCCATCGCATCCTATAACACTATAAGTATGCCCGTCTATCCGTCTGCTTGTACTCGTCTAGTTATGCACGGTGCACTCAACGCTACTGCCGTCTCGGCTAACGATGCAGTCGTCATCGAAACCTTTCAAGCTGCAACCATAAGAAACGCCATATTCGCCCTATACCCTGTTCCTCTTACCGTATATGTGTGTATGCAGGTGCGTGCAAACTATTAAAAGTGACGATAGTAGCTGTGCAAGATAATGTAAATGTCCACGACACAGGTCAAAGTGGTATCGTGTTTCATTACTTGACGTGAACGGCGCAATACAATAATAGGAATTCGACAAACAAAAAGCGATAAAAATAGGACACTGTCAAAAAAGATTGATATGAGAGCGACAATAACAGCAATAACAATAAAACGATGTTGATTAGAGTGGTGGTGTAAAAGTATTTGAATGTGCGTTCATTACTATCACTCGTTCACTCATTCACACAAGTGCACACACACGAGTACACACTGCTTTGCCATCAGCTTCAATTATCATTTTATTTATAATCATAAACAATGGCCATATCATTATTTACTTTGTTGCCTTTGATCTATATACTGCCCTTTATTTATTATAATTTATTTATTATGATCTATTTATCATAATCTATTTATAAACAGTCTTATTATTATAATACATGAATGAGTTGATTATACTGGTCATATTAACTAATTAATAATCTATATCTTTTAGCATTATCTAGCAATTATCTATAAGTCAATAATGAATTGTCTATAAAATATTGCTATTAATAAACTTGCAAATACTAAAAACTTGTAAAATCATATGGAATGCCGAGTATTAGCATGGCAGAGTGTTGCTGCATAAATCACTCAAAATTCAATCAGTCTGCATGAATAAAATATTCTCACCTATTTTACAGTAAAATAACCAATCGACAATTTAATAGATTATACTGCTATCGGTGTGCATTAAAAATGACGTGTCAAGTGGTACAAATACGTATTGCGTCTATTTATTCATCTTTTTATTATCCTTCTATATTATTTACTTTAAACTCTTGTCTATTGTCAATTCACAGTGCTATTTCCATTGCTATCAATATGGCGTATGAAGTTGTTTTAAAGGATAATACAAGCGATAAGGATCGTGAAGATTTATTAAGATACTTACAGAGTAAAGGGGCCTATATTACTAAGAAATACAACACCAGCACTAAGAGCTTTACTTTTGCCAATCTACTTATCCGTAAAGGTAAAATCCTTACATGTACATAGCTATTTACTTATTATAATCATTAGATGAAATACCTTTGGCCCATATCATCGACTATATTGATATATCGGACTAGTTAGCTGGCATGGATTATTCTGTATTTACACTGACAGCTATTATCTACTCTGTAGCTTGCAATAGTAATATGCAATAATTACACTTGTTCATAAATCACATTGGCACATTTATATCGTGTGAATTGATTGTTTATTTATAAACAAATAAAGACATAACAGATATTTGTGCTCAAATAAGCTTAAGCAATGACATACTTTGATTCATTCATTCAGTCAATGTGTCATTATTATTGTTATTGCTGATACGGTTGGACACAACTAGCTAAAGTGAAGAAAAACCACCTAAGCGCATGGGGCTTCTTCCCATGTGGCTGGGACACGACCATCATCAGTGTCACCAATAACCTTGAATGCGCCTTCCGATAAATTGATATCGTCTGGACCACAGCTCATGCACTTGTCCACGATATGGACAACTACGCTGCCTTTTGGACCAGTGACCTTGACGCACTTGGAGCACCATGGATCTTTGTTGGGATTTGGTGTAGTAAAATAGGAAGGAGAAATACCGGCCACGGGTCTGCCGCCTTGCTCGATAGTACCACAGGTGCTGTATCCTCCCGTAAGAATATAAAACGAGGCACTACCACTATGTTTGCCGGTTAGACGAAGGTTGCTGACCGAGGCGGCATTGACGGCCATCAATCCAGCGACTGAGGCAATAGCAATTGAAATAAGTGATAGAGTATGCATGTTGAAGTGCTGAGTGTTCGTAATAAAACAAGAAAAGTAAATTTGATACAGGTGAAGAACGTAATTGAGCGAATGAAGTATTAAATGAGAGCCGTAACTATGTCGGGTTTATATAGTAGATTTAATTTCCCTGACCATGATGTCATAAACTGATAGAAGTACATATTAGAAGCTATGGAGGCCTTTTGTTGACAAACGTGAACTCTGGTGATACATGGTCCTACACTAAATACTCTATTAATAAATTTCTAATAATAGCCATGCGCAAATACATCCCTATAGTAAGAAACAAAAGGGATGCAGTTTTTAATTTGCCAGTTACATTTGCGACAAATAAAAGTAAACCTTTATTACAATTATTATAATTATTGATAATTTAATAGATTATACTGCTATCGGTGTGCATTAAAAATGACGTGTCAAGTGGTACAAATACGTATTGCGTCTATTTATTCATCTTTTTATTATCCTTCTACATCATTTACTTTAAACTCTTGTCTATTGTCAATTCACAGTGCTATTTCCATTGCTATCAATATGGCGTATGAAGTTGTTTTAAAGGATAATACAAGCGATAAGGATCGTGAAGATTTATTAAGATACTTACAGAGTAAAGGGGCCTATATTACTAAGAAATACAACACCAGCACTAAGAGCTTTACTTTTGCCAATCTACTTATCCGTAAAGGTAAAATCCTTACATGTACATAGCTATTTACTTATTATAATCATTAGATGAAATACCTTTGGCCCATATCATCGACTATATTGATATATCGGACTAGTTAGCTGGCATGGATTATTCTGTATTTACACTGACAGCTATTATCTACTCTGTAGCTTGCAATAGTAATATACAATAAATACACTTGTTCATAAATCACATTGGCACATTTATATCGTGTGAATTGATTGTTTATTTATAAACAAATAAAGACATAACAGATATTTGTGCTCGAAAAAGCTTAAGCAATGACATACTTTGATTCATTCATTCAGTCAAAGTGTCATTATTATTGTTATTGCTGATACGGTTGGACAACTAGCTAAAATGTAAAATAAGCGCCTAAAAACAATTTGATGCTTCCCAGGTGATTAGGAGAGTACTATTTCTAATACCACCAATAGCGTTGAGTGCGGCTTCCGATAAAACAACATCATCTCGGCCACAGACCATGCACTTATCCATGATGTGGACCTTTACACTGCCGGATGGACTAGTGACCTTGATACACTTGCCGCACAATGGGTCTTTGTTGGGATTTTGTGTAGTAAAGTAAGAATCCCCAATACCGGCCACAAAAGCGGTAGGTGGATTGGAAGCGCCGCAGCTGCTGGGTACAAAAGGATCATAAATCCTGGCTATGCCTTCGGATTTTTGAGGAAGAGTGTCGGCCAAGACGACACTGACGGCCATTAACCCAGCGACTGAGACAATGGCCATTGAGATAAGTGATACGATATGCATGTTGAGGTGCTGAATGTTTGCAGTAAAAGAAAAAAGTAAAGCTGATACTGATGAAGAACGTAGTTGAGTGAATGAAGTATTGAATAAAATTGCATTTACATCGGGCTTATATAGTAGATTTAGCTTTTCTGTCCAAACGTTATAGTCTGGTAGAAATACATAACAAGGGCCTAGAATGTTTTTTTCGATAAATGTAATAGCCCGGTAAAAGTGCATAACAAGGGCCTAGAATGTTTTCTTTTTGATAAATATAATAGCCCGGTAGAAGTGCATAACAAGGGCCTAGAAGGCCTTTTTTAATAAATATAAACTTTAATTGCGCTTGGCTCTATACTAAATAACTTATTAACAATTTTCTAATAATAGTTATAAACAAATATATTTGTATAATAATAAACAGAAAGAATACAGTTTTAATTTGCCAGTTCCATTTGCGGCAAATAAGAACGACCTTTTATTACAATTGTAATTACAATTAATTATTACTGTTATTATTATGACACCCATTCACAATGACTGCAGATCAGTTTAGATCCGAATTGAAATGGTCGAATCCTTTTTTTCACACCTCTTTTTCCTTGGTTCAGTACAGTTTCTACATAAGAAACACGCCAGTTCATTTTACAATTGTCCTATTGCTTTGCTATAGGTGAGCGGCAACTACACTACTGTTTAGCACCTAGGCGATAAAGCCGAGCATTAGCTTACCGACGAATTGAGCCAGCTCTGATTGCCTTGACAATAGCAAAAAGACCGCTTTTACTTCTGAACGCGATTATAACGGATTAGTCTTTGCAACTAATATACAAATAGCGTATTGCTTCAACACTATATCAAACAAGTCTAGTTAAGGTAAAGCCGATATCTATTAGCACGATAGTAGCTTAGAAACTATATACAAACACACTAATATTAATACTAAAATACGCCACGCCATACTGGTTGTGACACAGATATGGATAATCTTAACGTGACTACAGGCCGTCGCTCTCAGACGCAGCTTGTCGTGGAGCACCACGATAGAAGTGCACTAGGTCGAGGCGGCAACGGCAATGATGAAAAAGATAACGATATCAATATTAATAATAACGATGATATGGAACACGAAGAGGATGATTTTGATGAAGATGAAGATGTTCAAATACTAACTGAACAACGCCAAGTACAACAGCAACAACAACAACAACAGCAGCAGCAGCAACAACAACAACAACCATCACCATCACAGTCGGCGCAGCATTTACCACACACACCACAAAGTCAACGGGCGGTTATTCAAGCATCACATGTACCTTATAGCGCACCACCTGCTACTACCGGCAATGGCCGATCACTGCTTAATATGTCATCGAGCCGTACAATGGGCGACTTGTTAGCCGATAGGGATATTAAACAGCGCAAGACGGGTCATTCACGCTCGTTATGGCGCGAACGTGAAACGCGCCTACTAATTGAAATTGCCGTTAGCCATCTGGACGATCTAAAGTCATCTGCCCATAACAAAGGCTTTTTATTTGGTATGTTTAGCGATCATTTACGACAATTTGGATTTGAGCGATCGGCCGAGCAATGTCGCTGGCGATGGCGTAATCTTAAAAACGAATATAGACGTCAACGTACTTATCGCGTGGCATTGGCCGCCGGCCACGAGTATAATGGTCCGGATATTATTGACTCGTGGCCATTTTACGACGAGCTTGCCTATGTACTTGGTGATGTTGATACTATTCCTAATCCATCACATCATGGTCATCATGCAGGCGCTGGTGGCGATGCAACAAGTTTACAGCGTGTTACGGCCGGTGCAGCTGTCGGTCTAGATGACGATGAAGATGTTGAATCGAATGATAGGACACTCGATAGTCTATTCCAACTACTAAGTGCACCCAATCCATCTGCTGATGCCAGTGCCTCACAAGCAGAAACACTGATAGAACAATCAGTAGTGTCACCAACTCATCACCACCATCAGCAGCAGCATTCTCACCGACTAGGCAATAGCCATCAAGGGACCGGTGGAGGTAGTAGCGCGAATCCACGTCCATTCAAACGTAGCCGGCTCCAATCAAGTAGCAATCTACTTGATATAGACAATACAACAACAGTGGACTGGCTTTCTCAAGAACGTGCACGCGATCGTGTATTAGGCGAGGGATTAAAGGAACGCCTTGACCGACTACTTGAACTAACTGAACGTAATACACTGGCCACTGAACGAATGGTCATTGCCCTTGAACGATTGGCCGAATCACGCGACGGCAGTAATACTTTACTATTAGCCGATGATCGGTAAATGCACTTGTGCGTAACTCCACATTTCTTAGTTATTTGTGACAATAAATCATTTATAAATCTCGTGAAATCATTTTATTCATTCCACACTATCAAGCATCCATACTCATTATTGTAGCTGAAGTGGTTCTCGTCGGTCATTTATCAATTGACATATTTGTTCAAATATATGGTTGACACGTGGATCTGTTTCACTGGTGAATACAATGCTTGAAAGTGTTGGTACTAAAGGCTCTACTAGCTTGTAGTACTAAATACAAGTGATAAATTAGTATATTTCTATTAAAATACGTAAACCACTTACGTAGCGTCCAAAATCACGCATCCATCCCATAGTCCAGTAACACCATGGCTGTGTGTTGGCGTCAACACCTTGCTGATCAAATTCAGCCAACTTAAGTGTAATAACTCTTGAGAAGCTCTACAATTAATTAAACTATTAATCAGCATTCTTATTAGCAACTATTAATAAACAATTTACCTGGAATAGACTAAGAAATACTTCTTTCTGTTCACGAGTGACTGCATCGTATGTAGATTCCAACTGAGCAATGGCTTCTTTCTCCATGCGCTGTTGTTCTAATTCTTCATCCATGACTATTGGTTTAATAGTTACCCTATACTGTATACATACTTTATCATACATCACAACCTACCATCTACCATGCGACGTGATTCATTTGTAATGTGTGCCTCTCGAGCTTGAATCAATTTCTTCTGTGTATCCTGCACTTTACTAACCACCTTGGATAGCATGCGATGCATTATCACCCAGTAGTGGAATCGATCAAAGTGTGGCATATGTTTATCGTCAAATAGCCATTGTACTACACTGATGGGATCTACTAATCGATAAATAAGGAATCGATCCATAATAATTCCAAAAAACTGTTTTAAAAGATTTAAAACTATGATTAATATATACATTATAGCTAATGGATTAATAGTAGCCAACCTGAGTGTTTTCAAACCAGAATGCTTCAGCAATGCGTATTACTTGAAGTTTAGATTCACTTTCGGCCGAGTATTCTTTCAATAAAGGAAGACAGCTACAAAGTACTATAATCAGTATACAGCATGGCTTAATAAGCTAAATTACCGTTCTGTAATGTTCATCATATGACTAAAGCTTTTACTGCCCATCAATAGTACACATTGGAAGAGCACTTCACGGGCCAGTCGTTGTCGTTCTTCATCCACAGTAGCGCCGTTAGCATCTTCACCACCATCTTCCGCTCCACTACCAATTACAAATTCGTTCAAGAGCGCACGAACCTCGCTAAGTTCAGATCGTGTTCTCAATTTGTCTAATAGTGCATTGGCTAATGCTACTTGCTCTGGATCTATTAATATCTATAATTAGCTTAAAGTAATAACTAGCATAACTATGATGGGCAAAAGTTGACTTACTCGCTTTGGCAGCAGCCTGTCCACCAAACCGGAATCGAGGACCTGGTGTTACTGGTGGAATCATAACAAGCATCTCTTCGGGCAAATTTGTCTTAATACGATCGTAGTAGGATAGTCTATAAACCAGTGTAAGTAGACTAGATTATATTATATAGTTGTAAATACTTACTGGATTGTTTTATTAAGTGTTTCTCGGACAAATACACGCTTAGGATTTGTTCTATCCAACTGTAATACCGATGACCTATTAACATAATACATAATAAGCTATACATACTGTAGTTAATCTACACTTCTATCTACTTACCATTCCGACCAATTCCAATGAAATGCAAAATTACTTAGATGATGTACGAAAAAGTCGCATAATCGATACATACAACCAACGTCCATTTGTTCAACACTGTCGAATAATAAACTAATGGCACGTCCAAAGTACATAAATTAAGTTAAGCTATTAAACCTGTTATTACTATTTAGTAATAATAATAATGGTATATATATATAATCATTAAAAGGATATGACTAAAGGAAAAGTATCCGGAACAACCTTACACATTTCCATTAAAATAACACCGTAATACACGAGTTTTTGTTCTGGTGCTGGTAATTCAAACAATTTACCCAATACTATCTAATTAATAATACAATAGTTAATATATTGTTATGTTATTTGTATTAATCTATTTCTTTATTACAAACACTTACTTCAATAATAATAGCATCTAAACGCCATCCACCTACGTCAGATGTAATCTCTGGCATAGTTGTATCTTCATCTCCTTCAGCACCTCCTTCCTTTGCTGGAGTAGGAATATAGAAGGTGGCCGGTTGGAAGTATTCTCGTAGACTAACCAAATACTTGAGACATTCCTTTCGATTCACTTCGTATAATTCAAGCAAATCTACAATAATGTCTCGTAATACGTGACGAGCAATGGCTGTACCAGATGGCATAGAAATAGGTAAAGCGGCCGACTAGAAATGTATAATGATTAACATATCAACAATATTGCTATAACCTCAGTTTATATACCTGATCATCGGCAAAAAGACGAAAGACTAGATTAGATATAGGATATACTACATTCAAGTTATCATCTGGTATTTTAATAGCCGGTAAAGAGTGCTAAATAGTTTTAATAACAGTGTCGAATATAATTGATATAGATTATTATTTACCTGGCGGTTATTTACTAATAAATCCTCCATTATAGTGTATACTTTGGGAAGCATAGGCAGTTCCCAATTATCTTCCCGTAATTGTGTTAGTTGTTGCCATAGCAATAAGATGGTCTATCAAATTATTAGTTAATCATTATATTACTTATACGTTTATTCTTTACCTCTTCTTGTGGATATGGTGCAGCAGGTCCTTGGAATACTTTTAACATATCGGTATGGGCTGGTTGTTGTTGACGAGCCCGAATATAAACCTCTAAGACTGAAAGTACACCATCTAATTCAGTGGATGCGCGTTTTTTAAATTCCAATGCTGACTGTAATTGTCAATCAACAGATATTAGTATGAATTGAAAGAATAGAATTGTTAAACGTACATATACTAAAGTATCCATAAGTATATAGGCAATACAATCAGCACGATCCTATATATTATTATAAACATTATTATTATTATTATTATTATTATACCCATATTATACTACACTTACACGTCGTAGTTGTGGCTCTTCAAATACGGTGGTAAAACAACGCAAAAGCTTTGTATATTCCGAATTTGAAATCACATTAGCATTGAATAATTCACTAAAAAAACGAAGCTAGTATAGTAGATTTAAGTTAATTATATATATATATATATTACAGTTATATTTACCAGTATTTTCACTTGACGCCAATTGGCTCGATTTAATGCTTGTTGTAAAGCATCGGCCGCCATACGTACAAATAATTCAGCTGTATCTGGTGATCGTCGGTTAATAACACCAACAAATGTGGCATATATACCCGATTTCATGGGCAATTCGGTAATACTATCAAATGTGTAGATAATCAATATAAACACCACATATTATAATCATCAAATTTACCAGGCCCGCATTGTTTTAAGAATCAATTCCGAGTGTTGACGATATTCACGATCGACAATTTTGGCCAATGCTTCCATACTATCTTTAAACGTTTGATTTACCTAAATGTCGTACAGGTTGTCAATTTAAATACCATCTGTACAAACTGATACCGACCTTATCACCGACTCTTATAAGAAACGACGATATACGCTGTTCGGCGCTCTCTTCTTGTTGCGATTCATGTGGTTTACCTCCACCTGCACGTCCACCGCCACCGCCGCGTCGATCATAAGGTTTAGCGTGGTGAGATCGTCGCTGATCTTCACGATGCGCGTTACGACCAACATCTGCACCAGTATGTTAAAATAATTGTCAATTTGGTTGCAAACAATAGCCAGGTATCTGGGCTTAATATCGCGATAAGCTGCTACTTACGTCCTCGTCTCTGTTCTCCGTGGTGATCCATAGTGGCGGATAGCTTTGTTTTAGTGGAATGCAAAGAATAGGATTTGCAAAAGATCTACAGGCTAGCAAACTGCCAATAATGTTTCATCCACCAAAAACAGCTCACAAGATTGTAATAAAAATAAGACAAAACAAAGATAGTTTGTCAACGTCTAAATAGGTGTAAAAACACACATGCGCGTTCTGTTTCTCAGTTCTATAGGATGATTGTAATCAAGTCACTTTTCAAGTCAAGTAGAATTGGTTGATTACCCACACATAAAATAGCAAGTATTTGTATTCATTTAGTATATAAAGCTATTGTATTTTGACTCCCTAGCTTTAAACTGGGGGCAAAAAAAATTAATAACGCAAACAATAAATCGTCGATTAGTTTTTAATACTAAGAAATGGCTTGTTGAAGCAGTGTCATATCAGCTTTAATTGAATCAATCAGTCTTAATTAATCTGCGCTATTTTTAATATCAAAATAGATATTAAATAGTATTCCATGTTACTTACAATAAAATATGATAAATAGATAAATGTTATTTCATATTATTGTTGCTGTAAATTATTTAAAGTATTATAATTTGTTATGAATAATGATTTAAACGCAATTTAATTTAATCAACTCGTCAACTATCTAAATTATTACAATTGATTGCGTAAAAAGTTTTACTTTCCTGGGGATTTATAGTAAATGCCAACCATGCTCGAGTAGATATGAAAATACTCTATGATTCTTTCATAAATAATAATAATAATAATAGGTCTATTTATTAATAGTCTAATGATTTTACGGTGGCAATTTGGGATATATTAAGCATATGGTAGGTTTTTGGGTTGTGTGCAGTATCAATGTTTTTACTAGCATTCTGGCAATGATTAATTAATATTGTTGTGACAACCATCCTATATATATATATAAATTACATGTAAATAACCAACTGTTTCCACTTACCAATCTATAAGAAAAAATAGATCAGTGTTGCTTTTGCTTATAGGCACAATTGTAATAATAGGTCCAATAATGTTACATAACGTAGCCAGAGACATTGCTTGTATCCCATCGCGTGCCAACCGCTTCCATACTTCTGATCCAAGTATACGATAGTGCTTTAAAGCAATGTAGCAAAATATTGCCGAAAATATCACGTTGATTGGTACGTTAACTATGAACCAGTACCACAGAACGAACTGGGGGTAATAATTCATGCAGCCAACCTTTTCTTCCAATATAACATAGCTGTTATACGTAAAAATAAAAGTGAATGCAAATTGCGCTGCTATTACTGGGATACTGATATAGACTATCCAATTCTTTTGGCAAAGTGCCAGATAAACCTTTTGAAGGAGTATTAAGCTATTGCCCATCATATTAATTGAGATACTGGATATAAAAAGCCATGTCATGATTCGACAGTTAATAGGAAAATTGACAAACATAAATACAGCCATCGTGATGGACACGACACTTGAGGCTGAGGAAGCTAAACAGCACCATGACATCAGACTACGAGGTAGTAGCATGACCATTTTACGAGCAATAGCAAGGTTGCGTGCAAATATATAAAGCACTATAACATGCATTACAATTTGAACTTGTATACCAAACAGTCGAAGACGCTGTTTGTCAATGTCACCGGTGGCTTCCATAAAAAAATCAAATACATACGTTTCGCCAAGCGGATGAAGGCGAACTTCCCACTGTTTTACGCTGCTATTTGCCCATTCAGCATATGCTGGGTCTTCGTAATCAACGATTGGCATTATGGATACGTAGTACAGATATCACTAATATTGTATAAAATACTAAATATGTTGGTATATGTTAAATAAACAATATTAATGAAATAACAGAAAAACAGATGGAATTTAGAAGTCTAATCTACAGCTACCAGGTTTTGCTTATAACGTGAAATTCAACGGCCCGATATGCTAAACCTGTTATACATATCGAGAATGCAAACATGGGTGACAGTGGTACTAAATTGGATAACGCAATGTACGTGTGCTATCCGTATGCCATGTGATAGAAGCATAGTTTATTGTGCATGCATAAAAACAAAGAAGTTGATAAGTGAGCGGCTTTGAAATACGTTAAAGCAAAATTACGGACTAATTGGAATAATTCAATAATACAAACCTACTATGATTGACTAAACTAAATTGCAGCCATGGATTTGATCAATCATTGTGTACTATATGAGCGTATAGTTTTTATAGACGTCATTAGATTTATCCAGTAAATAATATTTAAATTGCTTATGTATTTTATTTTTTAGCACCTATAAATAGTTTATTATATGAAATATTATAAAACAGAAATTTCGTCTAAATAGCTCCATAGTTAACTGTTTCTATCGTCAAACTATTTTCGTCAATAATTATGATGCCTGTCATTAAAATATAAAATATATGCTTTATATTAACAGCATCAATTTTTCGTATAACTTTTCCACAGCTCATATCCACAAGTAACTGATCCAAATTCTCGTTATTTTTCTGAAAAACAAAGAAAAGATTTCCAATAATATGCTGATACTTGACTACCGATGACCAATCAAAGCCATTATTAAAAACCAATACTTCGTGGTCAGAGTCCTTCTTCTTTAACAATTCAGAGTAAATAACACCTCTCATTTCCTTTTCTTCAACTGATAGTGGTATTCCGTGCATTTCATCTAGTTCAATCTCGTCTTTTTTTGTTAATGAAAGTGTGTGTAGATGGGGGAAAATGTCATATCCTTGGGGATTGGTGCTAACTTTTATATGTGAAAACTCTGATGTTGTGGTAAAGACACGGTTAGATCTATATCCAATCTCATATTCTCCTTGTTGTAATTTTTGCATTAATCCATCTTGTGAAACTCGATGCAAGCTCCACTGAAGCTTGCAATTATAATCATCATTAAACATAGCGTATATAGTCACATAGCTACGAGTTGCTTCATAAATGCAAATTGCACTCATAGTCTTTTTAAATTCGTTAACGTACTGCTTGTTTTTCTCCAAATCATATGCAATTACTTGAAGGGTTTTACGTTTTACCCAGTCTTTACGCGAGAATACAGCCCATTGTCCGTTGACTGCTTCAAGAACAAAATCAGATGGTAGCTCTGACGTGTATCGTAGCTTAAAGTCATTGCGAGTGTAAACTCTCATGAGCTTTGCATCTAGTTCTGTGCTGATCACAATTGCAAATCGATCAGTCAATCCATAGCTTCCGTCACGAAGCTTATCATAAAAGTCTATGGATTTTATAGTTGGTATCATTTCTGATTCTGCTGTATCTTTAATATCATTCTGGTTTATAACCAAAGGTATTGGCGTGGTTCCTAGAATATTTACTTGAAACCTACTTTTGACTTTTTTTGGCATGGCATTATTGCTTAAATCATCGTTATTTTCTACTATACTGTTATGGCCTGACTCATCGTCGTTGCCTTTGTACAAATTGGAAAGCAGCACAGCATTCGCAGATAGCTGCTTAAGAGAAATTCTTTTATATTTCCACCCACAAGGATATGAAAATACAATGCGTTTTGAGTGGCCACTACGCCAGTTCTGCTCAGTGGTGATTCGTCGACGATATACATCATACCAATCAAGCTTTTCTAGCAATGCAGTTGACTCTATCGGCATGTTATCGGCTAAAAATTGGTCTCTGGCACACCAATACACAAAATCCCATTCTTTAACTCGGCGCAGTCCATTTAAAAACCGATCTTGGTAAAGGCACTGCCACAATATAACATCGCCTTGTATTTTCTCTTTTAACGTGCGACAGCTCAGGCTTAGTTGTATCGTTGCAGTAAAGCCAACATGTAGAATAAGCTGTGTAAGTTTGGTGGGCGGAAGTTGGTAAACTACAGCTAGTAGCCTGCTTGTTGCGTATTGCTTAGTGGTACTAGAAGCCATTATAGAAAAGTGAAGCAGAATAGCTAAAGGTGGGCAAACCTTTGCGGTTTTTTCAACTGGTATATTGTGTGTTCTACAATTCTGTTACACTGACGTTGCACGTTTTATTCTATAGCGCGTAATCTTAGGCCTGTAATGTGCTGTTTAATCATTTAATTCTTATTAAGATATTAGTATATATCCTATTTTTATTAGCTAAATCAATAAAACCTTTTTTACAAACACTTTTGTATTACAGAAATAGCGTTAGTGTATATAAATTTAAATACTGGACAAGCAAATTACTTTTAAAATAAAAAGCTGCAATATTACATAATAAAATCATAGACTAGCTGTGACAATATAAGCAAGCTGTTAACATTTTTATATAAGAATAGATGTTGGGTTCATGTACAATATAGTAGGTAAAAGGCTGTTTGAGCAGTAGAAACATAGAAATATAAACGTGAATAATCGTTACGACATCAGCAAAAGCCATTACAAGTTTTGTGCTTCATACATAACAACCCGTGTGGGCGCATGACGCGCTCAAATGACCATATGCCGATCCCTGCTGCAGGGCCGCACATCATTCAAATCTGGCAGTAATTGGAAGCTAAATAAAGTAATAATTGATCGAATTTTAACATTAGGAGTAATACTGTGCTATAGCAATATCACAATATTAATATTAAAGTGTGGTATATTGTATAAATGCTCTATAAATGAATAGGCAGTTGCAATACTTAATAAAGTAATATCAGGCTGCTTTGATATATTACTTATTATAAAAGCTGCATTATAGAAAGCTATATAGATGTGCCATGCCAATGCATCAACTTATTTATTTTGCTGTGACGATTTGCGATAAATTAATCATATGACTTGTTTTAGGACGATATGCAGAATTATCGTTGTTTCCCATCCTCTGACAATGTCTAATCAATATAGTTGCAACAAGCATCCTACAAATAGCTTAGTTATATGTGTATAATTAATTATCGATGCTTACCAATCAACAGGAAAAAGTATATCAAGATTAGTATTGCCGAAACTAGTAATTATAACAGCACAGCAAACAAGATTGGCTAATATAGCTAGACACATCGCCTGTATTCCATCTCGTGCTAGCCGTTTCCATGCGTCAGACCCAAATAGACGGTATTGCTTAAAAGCAATACGACAGAAAATGGCTGAAAAGAACATGTTGATTGGTGTATTTACGCCAAGCCAGTACCAAAGTAAAATAGGTGGATAATAGACCTCGCAGCCGAATTTGGTATTGAAAGAAGCAAAGCTGTAGTATATCGCAATACCACTATAGCTTAGCTGTGGCAATACAAGAAGAATACCGATGTAAGTAATTCACTTTTTATAATAAAGAACCAAATTGACTTTTAAAAGAAGAATCAGGCTATTGCAAACCATTGCTATCGAATTAAAAACACCGGCCGACCATATCAGCATTCTACAATTAAGGCCATGGCCCGTCAGCATACATATAAACATTATGTTATATATAGCACCAGAAACAGCAAGTATTGAACAGCACCATGAAAGCATTCTATGCGGTCTCGACATAGCCATTTTGGCAGCTATATAAATATTTTGTGAAAAAACATATATCATTGTAACAGCAAATACAATTTGAATTTGTATGCCCATTAAACGAATGCGTTGTTCATTGATATGTCCTGTGACTTGCATCAAGAAATCAAGTACACTCATTTCACCAAGTGGATTAAGCGGAATACCCCATTGCTTTGTAGCATCATGTTTCCACTCGGTTTGCTTTAGATCGCTATAATTAATAAACGGCATTTTGATTTTGTATATAACAAAAATAATAGAGTTAAATGGCTAGGTAATAAAATGCGGGAGCATAAATTTGAATACTTTGCAATGGAATATTCGAGTAAAGATCACTATCAGTTTTACCACCTTATGCATGATAGGCGATATGGGCACATGCATGTTTAGTCAAGTATCTACACGGCCTTAGCTGCAGCACTACACGCCATTCAAATCTGACAGCATTCACAAGTTAAATAATATTGGTGTTGATAAACCGCTGAAACCAAAAATAATAATGCTCTACAGTAACATTACAACATTAATGTTGACAAACAATCTATAAAAAAGTATATTATATTTTTGGTAAGCTTTTGTATTTAACAGCAGTACAAGTGCACAGCTGCGGCAAGTCTGTCCAGACCATGTTTCGTTTTATTTTAATGATTCTAAACCAAAAACTGGAACAGTTCGCCTAAATTCTTAGCTGGCAACAAATGCAATTTGTATTTAGATTTTCACATATGTCTAAGCTCGACATGAATAGTTATACCTAGTAGCCAAAATATATGGTTAATATTTGAAGTACTTTTTATTTGCGAAAGTTGTAACCGAAAGATGCAGCAAGGCCGTTGCATTACTAAAACACGTGCTAGTGTAAAATAAAAACAAAGTCTTAGAATTGCGTAACAATTTTTATTAATTGTTAAAACATGCGTGTATTTATATTATTACATTTGAGGTTATTGTATGATGCACTACCGAATAGAACAACTAGAAAGAGATAGAACAATAGAAATAGCAATAAGAAATAAAAGAACCGCAATAAGCAGTAAAGATCAATGAAGCTTTACTGGCAGTGATAGAAATCATATGTAACGGTAATGATTTAATAACAACCAACAGAGTAGAGCTGTAATTGATGGCTATAATAGACATTTTGTTACAAACATACATTATGTTTTCATATACAAAGCAAGAAATAGTGATAAAATTCCAATTGAATTTAGGCATGAGACAGCCAATCATCAATTTCTTTTTGTAATGTAAAGGATTATACATTCGCTTTTTAAATTTATCTAATAAGCGATATTTAAACTACTTACTCTAATTATTTACAATTAATTTGCTAAATTATTTAGTGTGACGCGTAACAATTTTAGTAAAAAAGGTATTATAATTATGCTAATCAAATGGCTGATTAACCATAATAGTATAATTATTCAAATTTCCAATTTATTAGTAATACAAATAACAATACGTAAAATTATTGGCGATCTAAAGATACTGCGGTGACAATTTGAGATATATTGAGCATGTGGCTGGTTTTTGGATGGCGGGCAGAATTGATATTCCTAGTGGTATTTTTGCAATGATTGATTAATATTGTTGTAACAACAACGCTATATATCTATATAAGCTATATGTAAACAATTAGGTAACATTGCTTACCAGTCTACAATAAAAAACAAGTCACTGTTGATTTTACCCTTGGATACAATTGTAATAATAGGACCGATAATATTGCATAATGTAGCCAGAGACATTGCTTGTATTCCATCGCTTGCTAATTTCTTCCATGATTTTGCCCCAAATATACGATATTGCTTTAAGGCAGCGCGGCAAAATATAGTCGAAAATATTACGTTGATTGGCACGTTGACGCTAAACCAATACCATAGTATGAATTCAGGATAGTAGGTCATGCAGCCGAGTCCTTCTTCCAAAACAATAAAGCTGTCATAAATGGTAATGAAAACAAATGCAAGCTGTGCCATCATAGCCGGAATACCAATGTATAATATCCATTTTTTTCGACAGAGTATCAAATAAACTTTTTGTAAAGTACTGAACTATTACCAAGCATTGTCAATGACACATTGAATATGAAAAACCATACCATAGCCCGACAATTAATGCCTAAATTCAAATACATAAGTATAGCCAATAAAACCGACATAATGCCCGAGACAGATGGAACTAAACAGCACCACGATGCAATGCTACGAGACCGTGATATGACCATTTTGCCGGCCACAATAAAGTTGCGTGCAAATATACATAACACTACCATGTGCGTTATAATTTGGGTTTGTACACCAGATACTCGAAGGCGTTGTTTGGAATGTCGCCAGTGGCATCCATAAAGAAATCAAGCATGTACACTTCACCAAGCAAATGAATACGAGCCCCCAGTGCTTGTATGTTGCTATTCATCCATTCTGTGTATCTTGGGTCATTATAATTAATGATTGGCATTATAAAAACTTTAGATAACAGCAATAAAATGTAAAATAATGCGCGGATGTGTGTTAAACAAAAAGACTGATGGAAGAGTTCAAGAAGTAGATGCAAATCAAGAGCGCACGGCATGGCTACCATGCACCAATTATACTATGAACAAGCTAATGATCAACGATAATAATCCTGTTGTGCGTGTCAGAAACTGCAACTGGGGCAACAATGATACTAAACGGGATAGCAGTGTGTTTGTTATCCTGTTGCCAGCCGCATGACAGCAAATAACTTATTTTGTATCCATATGAATAAAGGCCTGGTAAATGGCCAGTTTTAGAGTATGGTATGCTGAAATTACAGGATGCTTGAAATAATTTAGCACTATAGATCTACTAGTATTAATCAAGTCAAAGGTAAGTGTAATAGCTGATCGCTATGTAATATATGACATATCAATCTTCTTGGGCTTCATAGTAATTACATTGCATAATGATTTAGGGTCAAAAAGATGTAACAATGTGATAGTACAAGTGTCATATGCATAATTAGCATATAGAAGAAATGTGTATTTATATGTTTGAGACACGGGGTAGAATGTAAAAGAGATGGCTTGAAATCTTGGCTTACAGATATATCATCGATACAAATATTATATTGTATTTACGGAATATTAATGAGGACTGCAGCTAATTACTAGCTACTGTACGCAGTAAATGACTAAACATAGCTGCGGTCAGGCCGTTTCACTTTGGATAATATCGCCCCATTAGTAGCGTATTATATTAAAATTTATGTCATATACAATAAACTTGTATATCGTGCGAGTGCAAACTTGTATCTCTATGCACACCCAATGTATACGATAATGACACCGAGTCTTAGGAATGAATCTATCACACGCACATTCATTCGAATGCACTGCACATGCATTTATAGATAAACACCAATGGTGTTACCAGCAAATGATATCATTAAAGTTATTTTTGTTAATTAAAAAATTATTGGCCATTGATTATTATTTGGAGGATAAATGACTAAATTGGATAGCATTCGCGTAATTGAACATGAAACTGGGTAACATCAGTCATCAAACTACTCATCATTGTAGATTCATTATCCAGTATGCATATATTTTCTATCTATTCATATTATTTCCATTATATATATATATTATACTATAATGTATTTTATAAATAAATTTTCTTTTTCTGGTAGTTATATCTTTATGGATTTCAATTCAATTCTTTTAAACATACACACACACATTATTCATTTGAATCTATATTATTTTACTAAATTAAATATACTCTCCCTTGCATCAATAGAATAATGAAATAAAAGAATATAGCATTAAATGCACAATATACATGAACTGCATTTCTGGTAATAATCGTCATCGAATGGGCCAGTTTTAGTCCAATTTCATTTATGATTTGAAGAGGAAACGAATGAAGGTTGTTTGACATCACGTCACCTGAACGTTTTTGTTTCATTGCCGCTACTGCTACTGTTGTTGCCACTGTTGCTATTACTATGCTACCACGACTACGCCACATCTCTTACAAACTACCGCTTCTTCTTTCTCTGTTTATCTCTGGTGTATACTTTGGTGCAAATTCACCCATCAAACCAACTATGTGTTTTCTTTGCCTCGTCGGATGCGAACAGCGTCCAGCATTGCTCTATGGACCTTTATTGGCATGAGTTTGCATATGACGATGCAATCCTTTGTCCAGCCAGTATCGGCCTCGCAAGGCGGTAGAGGTGCTGTTAAAGTGGCTTCTTTACTTTGGTCACCTGTCAGGTATGTTTTTTACTAGGCTATAGACAACGTACACTACGATCTCTATAACAGCGAATGCATCTCTGTATTATATACTTGCTAAATCTGTATGCATCATAGACATCAATTACCGAATAATCCAACGGACCAAGAAAAGCTGCTACAACAACAAGAAGAGCAGCATGTTTTCCGTTTGCCTACTGGAGAGCATGCAGCCTCTGCACAACGTTTGGAGACATATCTACGGGAATGCAGCATGAAAGCGCTACTTATTATTGAACGGCCTGAAGTAAGTTTAAAAATCCAGCTGAATTGTAACAGCACATATACTAACGAGATTGCAATAGAATGCCGACACTCCAGCTGCTGAAGAGACGGCTCTTCCGCTAAATGATGAATTAAAGGCAAGTGTATATTGTAAGTATGATAACTTGCACTGATGCCAACTTTAGCATCGAGTTCTTTCGGAAGGTGATCATGCTCGCATTACCGAACATGACGTGGAACACTACGTAAAGCGTGCATGTCATGCGATTGTAATGGAATTGACTGGCAATGGCAAGTACTAGTAGTTTATTATATTATTTAAATAGTATTATTAATATTAAAATATATTAGAGGATGCTGTGGTCGATTTAAACGAAGTGTCCGATGAGCATAGCGGTCCAAGATTGATTAAACTTTCGCTTGGCCGACTACCAGCCGTTGGTAACGACAAGAGAGCATCTATGATACAGCATCAAGGTAATACTAATAGTTAACGGTATACAAATGGTTATTTATCATTAATTTATCGATTGAACAGCTCGTGTGGTCCACGCAATGGTAGATTTAATGGAAACCAGTTTTAAGCAGAACTATATGATTTTATTTGTAGGATCGTCTCATACACGATCTGCTCGAGATGATATTTTTACCACTGGTGTATTGATGGGACTGATTGTTAGCGCTTTGTTAATTGCTATTCTCATGGTAGGCATTGGCTGGTTGAGTGCCATGCAAGCTGCTGTGCCAATGGCGCCAGTCAAGCAAAAGAAGGCTTAAACAGATAGGCAAAGATCATAAATTTATAAAGCCATTTTAGTTGATTTCCAATGAAACTTGACCAATTATTGTTTATAAAGAATGTTCAATTTATTAACTCAATACAGCAGCGTTAAAGCTGATACATAACACACCGGATCACATCATCATTATATCAACTACTGACAGTATAAAAATCACCAACACCACTACTATGATAACTAATAATATACCCAATGATTTATTGGCGGCGGCGTAATTGTCTGTCATTCGTTTGTTCTTCTATAGCTTGTGTACTGGCAACGCCTTGTGGTGTGCTGCGTCCACCGCCTGTTGCTTCTTTCCTGCCTTCTTCTGCTGCTGCTTCTTCTTCTGCTTGCTTGCATCTTCATCGCCACTATCTTCACTATCGCTACGAGTGTCCTCGGGCTTGCGGCCACTAATGACACGACGTACGATGCCCACCACTAGGTAGAACCAATAGATACATAGAATCTCTAGACCGCTCAACAAGACTATGTAGCTAGTGTAGATACCATAGGTGTGGAAGTATTGACGAGATGGATCCCATTGAATAGTATTGAATCTTGGCATGTCATTGTACACGCTATAGGTAAGAATGTTGAAAAAGCCATGACGGGTCACAATCCAGCTCACGAGGAATACGATAAAGCAGGTATCGGTCGTACGTTGCCATTTCATATAATTAAATACTTTGGCCGTCTATAGATTCATAAAGTGCAATGCAGATAGCGGTTAGAAGTGTTGTTTAGTATTATTAAACAGTTGTATAGCTTACCGATAATAAAATATCTGCAAAATCCATACAGCATAGAATAGCATTACCAACAGGAGTAACATGGGTATAGTAACTGCCCATAATCAAAAGAATAGTGATTACATGATGTGTTGACATCACAATGTAGTCTTTACGCTTCTCCTCAACGTTAACAATAATCATTTGTTGCCACCAAAAGGCCAGTTGGATCAGATAATAATGTTCATGCTTGGTGTTAGCTGATAGAATGGATACTCGCGCCACATCTCGTCCGTATTAAACCAATGCTTGCTATTGTACATGATCCACATGCCGGCCGTCCATGAAATTGAATAAAACACTACAAGCCAGCCTTGTTCCATAAATCGTTGTTGCTTTGCCGGTGCACGAACCCCTTGCGAGATAGCAAGCGGACGCAATAGCCATTGCATCGTCGCTGCTCTAAGAAAGGTAAAAATAACAATCCAATGAACGACATAGTAAAAGTCATAGTAGCCTCGTTGATAACGTGGCCACCATTAGGATCTTTTAATTCCTCCGTTGGAATAGGATGTTGAAGTTCAACAAACGGTGCAAAACCAGGCAATTGAAACACATAATGTCCAACCAATAGAGCGAATACTATGCTGCTGGTCACTCCTAAATAACGCCGATTAAATATTAGCTATTGTGTTATTCTACACTTTAATAAAACCGCTTTAGACCAGCAAACAATACAGTGCATTATGGTCCAGCCAACATACTACTATTACTAATACTTACTCGTTTCTCCCCAGTACCAGTAATTACGCAATGTATTAACTAGTGAACTTGTTTGTGCGGCAGTTGCCCCTTTTGCACTCATGGATCGCTTTCCATGATGCCATTGCGCTTGATGTGCAGTCGTTAAAGGTGTAAACGCCATACTGGCCGTATAATTGCTCAGTAGACGCAAAAATGCAACTGTACAGCTGTACCTGGTTACTTGACCGGACTACTTGTAGATTGGTCAGCCAGCTAGTACTACCAACGGCTAGCTGTAGTGTATGTTCAGTGAAATGCAGTACACACTGTGCAGATCAACAAATAAAGGTCTGATTATAAAAAAATACCAAAGACGCTAGATAGCCGTTAATAACGGTAGTAATAGTAGTGTAATAAAAGAGCTAGCAACAAACAGCAAGTATTGGAGAGATGCTACTACAGTTGTTTAGTATAAAAGGTTAAAATGAAGAATGAAAAGATTAAGGGATGTGTACGCCCGTTAGCAAGGAGTCAAGTCCGCGGCTGTATATACTCTCACTCTGTCGGACCATCCACGCGTTTTCCCTTATACCACATGGGCAATATCTAAAAATGCCTCTTTCTTTATGCAGCGTGCGTGTAGCGTGTTGTTGCCGTGGTGGTCGCCGTTATCGTTGTTTCAAGTGACACGCATATTAACGGTTTGAAGTCGGAGTCTGACCGAATTGGGGCACTAGCTGTTTAACGACACAGCCATTGGACTATTTGTACCGAATAAGCATATGACCAGGACGGAACGGAGCAGTAAATTTGCCGTGGCTTTCTTGGCAATTAATACTTTGATAAATCGGAGCCATAGAACATATACAATTATGGTAAATTCACAGTATTCTTAGCTGGGAAGATCATCGCCAAGAATATGATTGAATGTAGGTATGGCACATTTAATATTGTGTCTTTTACTCCTTATTAATACGAGGCATGAAATTATTGACCATTTATTAGGTTTTACGTAAAAATATTTATAATAATAAAATTATCAATTTAAATCGAACAACACTTCATTGACCCAACTAACATATTTATTTTGCATATTTTTTGTTATAATATTCTCCATGCTTGTACCACTATATCATACGGCATAACTGCTGTGATGTTTAGAAAAAACGTTGAAATAATTCAATAACTATTAAGATATGTACGTTTGGCAGCAGATAAACCAGCGGATAATGTAGTAGCAATATAGCTGCGATATAGTAGTATAGTTTATTGTGCAAGAACATCTACTTGCATATAGCCATCTAATTCCTGATCCAATTCTTCAGCCGATTTCGGTTCTTGTTTTTGCTGATTGCGTCTTCGCTGGTTATTTTGTCGACCACGACCTTGTTGTTGACGACGCTGATTTGATTGACCTGAACCATTGCTGTGTTGTTGTTGTTGTTGTTGTTGTTGTTGTTGCGACGGTTACCTCGTGGACTACCTTCATTATTCGTACTATTTATAGACATTAATAAATATTAGTTATTATGATGTTTATACTAATTCATGTAATATGCTTACACTTTACCGCCCAATCGATCTAGAATCGAAGTGCGACCACGATTGCTATCTTTACCATCAGTATAGGATATTGACATTGGTTTGCCTATTATAACCATCAATAATCCAGATCAGTTTCATAGTTTCACTTAGTGCATATACTATTAATAACCAGCTTACCATCAAGCGTGACTCGATCGTAGCGTTCAATAGATCGCCGAGCACTATCGCCATCAGCAAATATGATATCGGCCACACCGGTCGATCGACCTGCTTTGTCATAGTGCATAAAGACCTTCTTGACAGAGCCTACTTTACCAAACAACTCCTATTATAATAGCATTAATTGAAAAACAGTTAAAAACACAGACTATCGCTCTGTATGATATACCTACATTCAAATCGTCTTTAGATACATCATAATGCAAATTTTTGACGGTCACACGGCTTCCGGTGGCATTGCTAGTAGCATCTTGACCATTAGTGCCGTTAGATGAGGCGGCACCGCGAAAGCTAACGGTAAATTGCTGTTGTTGTTGCCCGCCATCTTTCTTTCCACTAATTTCAGTCCGTGCGTCTGGTTGAGCACGCGTGGCACCTTTGCCTTCATATAGATCATGCGTCCAAGTCTCATCTGAATTACCCTGTCGCGCCTACATCGACCCCCACGGACAATTGGCTTTAGTACTGCTTCGTCTCGCATGGCTGTCCACATTATTCCTTACCGATCGTGCGTAAGGTGTCTGGCGATTATTGCCGCGATCTCGACGGCGGACATTACCACCGTCTTTATTTTGGTTACGCGTATTGCGACGCCTATTGTTATTATTATTACCATTACTCTTTTTGGCTGTTGATTCTTGACGAATCACATCATCGAGTGCCATATCCATTAGATTTGCCATAGTGTTGTGTTGATCGATCAACAAATGTGTTGTGCAATAAAAGTATCAATAAAAAAGTAAAAGTGCGTGAGAAGGAAAACGACTCTGTGAGAGCTTTGCCTTTATGCCAAAATTAAATGTAACAGAGCATTGCATTAGTAATAATTTAAACATTTATTTTACTCAAGTGGTGTGTTAGGTATAACCATTTACACTAATCTTTTTTGTTAGCTCTGTTGCTTTCTTTCTTGGTAAATCACTATTTAATTATATATACAAGGCGTAGTTTAGAATAGGTATGTTTACAAGTATTTTATTTAACATTCAATAAACACTGTTGCTTATATATCGAATTTAATGCTTAAAAGTTTAGCTGTCAATTATAATATCATGTTCTACGATAATGACATTTGTTTATGCATTAATATTCATCCTTCTTATTTTACCAGTGACATTGTTTTATGAATATATTTGTCTCTATTGTTTGTTATCTATTCTTCTTATTACAGCCATTGTTTTACTGATAACATACTCTATGAATATATTTGCTTTTATGCTATTGATTTTTACTCTTTCTTTTATTCCACCACTTGAACCATTCCCTCATCTATATTTCAATTTATTCATAGTCTTTTATGTACAATGTCATTCAATTTATAGATCGTATATATTACATTATTTATTAACTAAATAAAATAATATTTTTCACATTAAACAGTTTATAAGTCATTTATTGTTTTGTTGGTGGTCAAATGACTACATTTAATAATATTTACACTTTAAATTAAACTTTTTTTTGTAGAACATGAAACTAGGAGTAATTCACATCAGGATTTAAAATACTTATCATCATAGATTTATTATCCAATATGTATATATCCACCATTTATTTATATTATTTTCATTCTATCCCACACTACTATATATCATTCTAAGATACACTAGACACATTCTATTTATTATATGCAGCAATATACTCCACTTATTCAACTCATTGCATTGTATGCACTATAACTTCATTGTTTTATGTACTTTCTTACCATACACTTATCATTTTAGATATCATTATATACTCTTATAGCCTTCCTCTATTCAAAGCTTTTTTATTTTTGTTCTAGCACTATTATTAATAAATGTCGATTAACTCCGCTCATTGATCATGCATATGTGCTCAATAACTAGAACATTGCTAATCTCGCTCAATATTGCATATTCATTATAACGTTTATCATTTTATTATATATTGGCAATACGCTGTCTATAGTCATTGTCGGTATGGTTCCAGCTTTTTTATTAATAAAATTAACTTATCGCACTTAGTTTGTTCACTGGACTATATTGATAGAACATATAATATGAATATGAACGGAATTATGTTTTATTAAGATTATTTATAAATAAATTAGATCATGTCAATTAGTTATGATTTTAATGTTTATCAAGCAAAGTGACGGGTATATATAGTAATAACACATACTGTGATGATATATGCATACTGGATAATAAATTTACAATAATAAGTATTTGATGACTGATGTCACTCACCACCCACTATCATGTTCAATAGATTGGATGTTATTAAAAATAGCCATTTTAACCACAAATCATACTATGATAATTGATAAATTTAATTAGATAGTATACTGTTGTTAAATGACACACAATATTTTATATGATGATGCAGTTTATTTAACTCAATTAACAAGTACTAAAAGTTAAAAGTTAAAAATAAAATGGTACATAGCATGTATATATTAACGCCACAATACCAACAAATGCGGAATGGCATGGAATCGCAATCATATGGCTTCTATTAATATTTGATCAACCTTTCTACACATAGCCAACAACAATAATAATCAACCTCAAATGTTTTAATAAAATCAAATGGTATGTTACATTATTTATTTAATCAATTTATTAACAATATTTTAATAGGAAGTAATATAACTATGTTGTGCATTATAACGGCATGGCTTTGATTGGAACAAATTGTGCTTTGGGGATAGATGTGGGAGTCAAAATAAAATAAAACCAGATTTATTCTGTATTATTTGTATTATCATTGTTTGGCGATGTAACACTTGTGGCTAACCATTGAAGATAGCTGGGATTACCTCCTTGGATCTATAATAATCTTAGTATAATATAACTTAAGTTGGTACATAAACTTTACCGGAAGAGCAATAACTTCTGGTACATCGTATGGATGGTGTAGATTGACGTAGTCTGTTAACGCGGCTAAACAATCAGTTGTAGTTTTTATCATTAAAATCAATTCTGTATCTTCTTCTATTGCATTCTTCCACCCTATATTTATTGGCAATTAGCTGTGTAATATACTTTAGAACTATTGAGTCATACAGTAAATAGAAGTAATGCCAGGTATTATGGATACACATGCAGCATAGTGTTTTTGTAACAATCCATGGGCCAATTCTTTGGCAGTCTTTTCGTTTGGACAAGTAACATAAACAACTGATGCGTCTGGTGTAGTTTTTATTGCTGCGTCTTTGCCATCGAACATAATGCTAATGTTAGTAATAAATGTATTTTTAATTGGACTACAAACAACTAAAAGTGTAGAGAAGAAAAAAACTAAAAAACTAAAACAAATGTGATAGAATATTAAAACGTAAGGATTGATTAAATACAAAACCAATATAAATGAAATACACAATATTGCTACTTATTACACTGTCCTAATATCGATCATTAAATAGTAATAGTTATGCAATTACAAAAACTGAATAACAAGATAAAGCTTAAAATTATTCGTTTATTGTTTTAAATTTTATTTATGAAAGTTACTCTATTGTAATAAACCAAATTAAATGTAATTCAAATAGAAAATATTTCTTAATATGCATTATTATGGGCTATGTTCTGGTAGCTTAAAATCTACTCTGACTTCTGCATAAGCGTTCTCAACATCGCGTAATGCCTCTTGAGCATTAGTCATGCCCATTGCCTTCATGTAGCATTGGGCAATTGCTTGATAAAAAGCTGTATTGATATTGTTTACTTTTAGCCGCATTTGATCTGCTGGAATTCCTGCCAGATCCCAGGAATAAGTACGATCAAAGTTGGTAAACTTTACGATTCCATTCTTACTGACGCCACCGCCTAGTAAACAAGTTAATAATTAAATAAAAGACTAGTCAGTCACTTACCATGAGTTATATTTTCGTTGTATATCCAGCCTTTTGCCTTCATGTACTTCACAGCTAATTGATAATATGTTAAAATCAGTGTCTTTTTGGGCTATCATTGCCTACCTGTTACGATTTGCTTAATTATATCTAACACCTGATCATGATTATAATTAGGACGATTGCCTAAGAAAAAGTACTCTAATGGAGTGGTGTCCTCGTATTGCATAATGTAGCAGGTTTGTCCGTTACCTTGAGTCTTTCTAATAGGAATGCTAAAATACATTTTACCAATAGCAATATTGGCATCCTGAGGAGCACGGCCTGTGTAGAGACTCTGTATTTAAGCGGTATAAATATAAGAATAGCTAATGTTATTCAAGCATACCTCTATCACATCAAAGCTTTTTGGAAGCTTGTTGGACAATGCACATAAAGAATAGGTGTTGTCGTTCTTGTTATAACGAGGAAGCATCGATGTTTCCGTAAATTCTATTTGATTTGAGATTATCAATTAGCCCAAGTATAAAATATGTAATGACATCAGCTATCATACTTGATTTGTAATGGTCCAAAGGTATATTTGAGCCTATAGCGCTTGATGCCAAAAGCACCATGCTGGCAAAAGTCATGAAAATGGATTTACGATCAAAAGTCATTATGCTGGCGTATTTATAGTTTTGAGAAGATGAAGAAGCCAAGTTATTCTAAAAGAAAGGCGCTGGAGGTTGGAGAAGCAATGCAGGACTATTGAGTTGCCTAGAGTCCCTGGCATGTTTTATAGCAAAGATATGCCATGTGGCCACCAGCCATTTCTAGCTTGCACCTCTGGCATGTCCCATGTTTACCTAAATTGGTGCCTGATACCTATTAATACTCCGGCAACCAAAGTAGTTGCGCTAGTTCAAATCAATATTTCCAATATAGCATGGTCTCATTAGGTCGTAGTGGGCAAGTTTGGCTAAAGCATTTAGAATCATCATAATTGTACTAAAAAGTATCACGTTGATTTGAAATTGATACATGGCAGTTCTATTTATATGCGATAATTATTGCCAATGTAACAACCCATCAGCTTAATCCATTTATTATCAGTTTATTAATTAAACCCCTTATGTGCAGCACTTATTTTCGTAAATATCTAAGATTTAAATGCTGTTTCAGCTAAATAAGTATCTGTTTTTGACGAAGCCTGATTAGCTGAACGCGTCAACATATTTAGCATGGCGAGAGGAGTTGGGCGATAGGCTGGATCGGAGATAAGTAGTCTGATGGCTTGTGGCCCAAATGAGCGAAAACTCAGTTGTGAATCCACGTCCAATTTAATCGGCTCTTCTTGGCCACGACCAAAATAGTAGGCATCTATTAAAACCTTGCTATAGTCGTTTCTGGACAGCGCAACCACCTTTTGTTTTTCTAAAGTAAATCCATAAAAAGGGATCCCTGTGAAGCCGGTATAGAGGGTCATTCCGATAGCCCAAGCATCGCGTTTCAGAAGATTAACCGCTGGATAGACAATGGATTCCGGCGAGTCATATCCAAAAGTAGAACCGCGCGGTACTTGATGCTGTACATCTTCAGCACCTTTAGATTTAAAAGAAAAGAAACGGCGGAATAGTTGACTAGCATCAACTCTGGTTTTTCGTAATCATCTAAAAACATACAAACATCTGGTAATAGTTTAAATATAATAAGTAAAACAATAAATGTAGCTACTACAATAACTTACTATCCGGATTAATATTACTATGTGCTATACCAACATAATGTAAAAACGAAGCCGCTAGTAATTTGGCATTAGTAAATAGATGGTGCACATTTTTTGATGTTTACCTTGGATCAATTGTTTGAAAAGCAGAGGCATAAAACAGAGTTTTTCTTCATAAGTAAGCTTTGCAGTATATTGGCCAAATGTAACTTTACTCGATTGAGATGTAATTAAACAACGCAACTTGTTTTGCGGAAATATGTGCAAAAAACGAGCAACTCGATTAATGCTAGCCATCAAAAATGTATCTGAGCTTTGTGGACCTTGTTCAATTTTCTACATAATATTATATTAATCAACCTTAACGATAGTTGTAATGGCCTACTTTTAATATGCTTAATTCTTTATTAATTGCTTCAATATTTTTGGTGCATTTTAGTAATCCTCGAGTATTACGGAAAAAAACCATGGCAGTTGATGTTTGCTCATCGTGGTGTAACCATTCGGTAACCATTAAGCCACGCTGCCCATACGCATCGTAATCTCCTGAGTCTTTAAGAGCCAATCCGTTAGGTGCATAGTCTGGCAATTGTGGACCACGACCTAACAAAATAGACGATTGCTGTGAGGGGTTTATTCCGTCTGCGGGAAATGGGGGTGGCTGATTCTCTTGTTTTGTAATCGACCATGGTGCTATTATGGATGGTCTCTGCACAGGTTCATCATCCATTGCCAATACAGGCATTGCTGGCCAGAACAAATTAGTGAATAGCCAATAAGTAACAATAAATTTTTTCATATTGGAGCGACAAACAAGAAACCTAATAATGTGGTATACCATCAAATATCATTCCGTATTTATTTTGTTTAAATCACGACTAGTTTCAGAATAGCACGCGAATTCGCATAGATACAAGTATGAATGACTAAAATAGTGCTGATTCTGTTGATATTTGAAACAAGCACGCTCATTAACATCTGATAACCACGCATTTCATCCATAAAAGGTTACGGTGCACATTATTCAATAAACCAAAAATAAAGTACTTATTGCAATACAGTTTATTAGTTAGCATATTACACTAGATTTTCATTATTATTATTTAAAAAGTATTATGATAATCATTCCATTGGATATTTCGTAAATAACGTCGTAATATATGAAATTTATTACTGTGAGAAAACAATTGCATAAATGTGTAAATGATCGCCAATTACGCATGCATGTAAAGGAGAATGAGCAGTAAATATTACTCCTTGCATCGACATTCTATTTTTCTATTAACTGTATTTTATTATATATATCTTTACATTTGTTTAATTTTTTATGTTTTCTATCACCTTATTATCTATTATATATCTTTTGGCGTATACATATTTACATTTGTTTGATTGTCTATTTATTTTATTAGGCAGCCGTTACCATGAAGATTTATATCACCGTTTTCTGTGCTCTTGTCGTGGTGCTTGTAACCAGTGCAGCTATGGCGGATGCCGATTCTCGTCTACTCCGTCGGGCTGTTGCTAAATCGACGAAAACAAAGACATGTATTCGTATGATTAATGCTAATAGCGGTGTTGGCTGTCCTGGTTTTGTCCCTTCGCCTGGATGTGGTAGAATTCCTGGAGATCCCGATGCGCCATATCCTGGATGCTGTTCTAGGCCTGCTTGTTAGATTGGATTTAATAGCTTGCTATGAAAAAGATCAAAGAAATAAAGCCATAACTGTTTTCCAAGTTACATTATTGATACAATATGGGGCGTGTTGCAACAAAGCCGAACAAAATGAGCGTTGGGTGGTCCAGTTGACAAGATCATGTCTTGTTTCTTTGCTTCTGCCAGCTCGCCAATGCATCGCCTACACAACCGCCGACATTGGAGCAGAGGATATAACTTTGGATATAGGCAAGCATGCGCTACAGCGAGCTAGTGGAAAGCTTGGCTGGTGTAGTTCTAGCACACCGCTCGGCGTGCTTCCAGCCATGCTCAAAGACGTTGAATCTGTTTGTTCATTGACTGGACGAGTGGGCAGGTCGAAATGAGATAGCAATTGCTGTAGGAAGGACATGTGGCAATTGAGACTAAAAGGCAGATGACGTCCAGTAAATTACCATTCTCTACTTTTCAAAATCTAATAGCTCAATAACATAATCGCTACCTATTAGTAAAATGACGCAATCCTAAATATAGTGACTGCACATTGTGATAAACCAACCAGTAACAGGATTGATAGAGATCTGCCATAAACTTTTTTCTTTGCCAAGTCGCGTTTCGTCACGCGCGGCTCTTTTTCTTTTTGTTTTTCGTCTCATCCACTTTTACACGCTATCAGCTTCTATCACCTCACCTCATCCTCACTCCCGTTAGCCTCTTCAATTCCTCTAGTATGTTTGGTACCGTTGGCATCTTTCTATCAATTCTGCACAATGTCTTCCAAAGTGCTTAAAAGACTTCTTGAAGAAGCGTCTCGTATCGTTCAAGGTAAACTCATCCCAACAGCAATAGACACTTCTTCTCTCCGTCCCATGCACCTTCTATCTGCTCTGCGCCTATTTTGACATCTGCAAGACGTCAAAAAGAGAACTATGAGCCGTCTCGTGTCTCACGCCTCTGCTTGTCATTGCTGTCAGGCTGGCGCATGAGTCTACGTGGCTCTTGTCGCCCTTTATATCTCTTACTCGCTTTCTCTTTCTCGACGTCTTCGTTCTTACTCTAGCACTACCTGACCTCACCGTTGCCTGTAACCTTGTTCCTTTCTTTCTATTGCAGATCAAGATCAGCCAGTCTCAGCAGCACCTGAAGTGATGTCGGCCGTCTGGGTCAAGCTCCTTCAAGGTTCACCAAACAGTTCACGCTTTACGGAGCTGGGCATTGATAAAATCACAAATCTCAATCAAAGCAATGATATTGCCGACCTTCGTAAAATACTTATCACTGATGTTGCTTTCAGAAACGAGCTTCAAGGTATTGATTCGTCCAAACTCCAAGTCTACAACAACGACGAAGATGCTACCAACCGGAGAGAGCCTATTGAAGAAGATACTCCACTTTTAGAGCTTATTGAGGCCGGGAAGGGCGGTAGGAAGAGGACTGCCCTGATCGTTGTAGCGCCACCCAAGCCTGGTAAGTAGTGCGGGCGCAATATTGCTAGGTTACTAGTTATAAATATTATCAGGTCTTCTCACACTTTATCCCATTTTTCCTACAGGTAGTCTTTTACTCAAACGAAAGGGTGATTTCTATGACGAGGGATCAGTATCTCGCCTGAAACAAGAATATGAACTAGCGTACAATTTTACTACTTTAAACAGTAAGTTATTTTGGCTGTTGTTGTTAGTAGCGTGGTCTGTACTGGATGTGAATTTGTCTAACCAACCACTCGCTGGTTTTTTACAGGGCCGCGTCACTTTGAGCACACTAATGAAGTATTCCCGGATAGTAACTTCTATATTGAGCCCAGACAAGTCCAGGAATTTGGAGAGAACCTTCTCAAGCGCAGGTTTATTCTCTACGATGGTCATCGTCAGAGTGGCAAATCCACATTTTGCTACGCACTGTTGCGGTGGTTCGCCGAGCATCCGAATAAGTTTCTGGAGTTTACTGGTAGCCCCAGGAAAGATTTCGAAATACGCCTTGTAACCTTTAATAGTAACGTTGTAATCAACCAAACAAGCCAAGCGTTCTGGGAGTCCATATGCATGGTCTTTTGTGCCGCCGACAACATCCGGTTCAACCTTGATTCTAAAGCCAATGTGAATTCAGCAACGTTCAAGCATTTCTTTTCAAAGAGGCTCCATCCGAAGAAGATGATTCTCATTATTGACGAAGTTTCGTATCTGGCTAGTCTGGGTGACGAAGACAACAGGATTAAAGAAAATACGAACGAATTCATAACCGCCCTACGAGCCCTTAAAGGCAACCGCATCAACTTTAATCTATTTTCTCTTGCGTTTGTTGGCACTTCCAAAATCAGAGAGCTTCTTCTCGCCCGCCCTAATTCTGGTCTATCAAGCCGTATTTCGTCGTTTTCAGAGGAGGGAGGACAGACTTTTGGAGCCGACCAGTTTACCAAAGAAGAGGTTCAAGATCTCATGTTCCAGTATGCCAAACATGTGCCTGGATTTGACGCAGCTGGTATCGGAGAAGACATTTACGCCCTTACATCTGGCCACAAAGGTCTTGTCGGCGTTTGTGGCTGTTTTATTGAAAAAAGGAAAATAGAAAATCCCATCCTTACTGTTGACGATTGGAAAAGTAATAGCCTTCAATTGGCAGGCTCTGCGCGGACGTCGGAACATTATGACTCCATAATTCAAGCTCTTAAGCACCTCACAGAAAGGGCCAAATCTATTCTCATTAAAGTCCTTTATAATAAGACCGCTGAGGTCGAGGTAAGTTGACGATCTTGACTTTCATGTTTCAATTGTCAATTCGTCGTTCTTATTTACCTACTAATTGATTAATTCCATAGACGTATGATTTTGCTACAAAGTGCCTTGTCTCGGAGGGAATGATTGTTCTTGTAGACCTAGCCGAAGATGGACTTACAGCTACAGCCAAGTGCAGTGCGTCTATTCTTCGCAGTTTGATGCTGGAAACAATGAGTATGCGGGAAATCGAGCTATCTGAAGGGCCACCGAACGTGGATGAACTTGACCCTCGGTGGTTGTTAAAACATATAATTAAGGTGAGTGTTGTATATATAGTATGGAGCTCATTGACAATGGATTGATATCGACATTTGTTTGGTCAATTCCTATTTATACAGAACCTGTCTATTCAGCGCCTTTGGGCTAGGCAATCCTTGAACGTTGGCGGATTTCCGTCTGAGTATGCGTTTCAAGCCGAGTTTGGCATTATCCTTAACAGTCTGCTCCCAAAAGCGTACTCAGGATTAGGCTACAGAGCCTTCCTGGAAGTCAAGGATCGCGGCCAAGACAATGGAAGACTAGACATTCTCGTACATAATGGCCGCAACAGACCTAAATACGGCTTCAAATTGATGGTTGATGCAACCAAAGCGGTATTTGATGAGCAATGTTGTCGTGCCGAAAAATACGCCCAAACTTACGGCTGTGCTGCGGTGTATGTAATTAATCTATGTCCCAGCTCCAGTGAACAGCTAGGCTACTTTGGAAGCAATTATGACAAAGTGGTCCCAGTGGTCGTGGCTATTGATCACAAAGGATATGAAGGTACGATACATTACGACGAGAATGATAGTGATAGCATAGAGATTGTACGTCAAAATTGGGATATTGCATTTAGGGATATCGGACGAGTTAAGTCTAGCTTTTCTTAATAAAGGTATCAAACGAGTTTAGCTTTCAACGCTGTTGCTGAGTTGTTTGGCAAATACAAATAAAAGTGTATTTAAAGACAGATTCAATTGGTAAAACATTTGATGTTAAAGTTAGAGAAGTTATTGAGAGATTATTGTTTTTTATTGAATAAGATAATGTTTAGTATTTATAAGAGTACTTGTTAGTTAGATAATGAATAGTCATAGCGTTTAATGGTAATGGCTAACAATAACGACAATATTATCGATCATATGGCACTTGACCATAAAATTAAGGAAAAATAGAAAAATGTACCGTTTTCAATTTTACTAAACTTATTTAATAAGTAACAATAAGCCGTTTTAGCTTTATTTATTGAAATACACTGTTTAAAAGTTTACCAAATGTCTACCAAAATACTTAAAAAGCTATATTTAACAGTATTGCAAACTGAAGATTGCTATTGACAAGTTTAAGCTTGTTAACAGTTGCAATTTTAATAGAAAAATAGCAATTCAACAAAATTACAGCTTATTTGTTCTCATGAAGACCGTTCCAGCAACAAATGCCAGTTTGTTTTAACTGCCAAAAAGCGGAAAATCGGCTTATTAAAAATTGTTTAATGCAATATTAAACATTTTAATGGTTGTTTATATGATTCTGGTAATGATACTATTAAATCTATTATTAAATATATTACAAGTGGTGTCGCTATATTCTCAAATGTAAAATCAACAGATGTACGAATAAAAGTATCAAAGTATGTACACATTTGATTATTCAATATACACTAACAATTGTAATAGCTTAATAGATGCTATTATTTCTTATTACAAAGCTTGTTCTGCTTTTAATTTAATAAAAAATACTATTAACAGCAATATCAATTCTTTTTCATTTATTAAATATTACTTTATCAAATTTGAACATTTTAATCCGGATTCTGTTCAGCACTTCTTGCAAAACCAGTCTGGTAATTTTGAAAATGCATTTTTATGTCATTTATCATTTATTAAAGCTTGCCAGTATACCCGTAAAGTACTGGTAATTGACGGTTGCCATCTAAGGTTTTCTTATGGCGCTGTTGCTCTTGATGCGGTTGTTAAAAATGGAAATAATAATATTTTACCTTTGGCTGTTGCTATAGTATTTAATGAAAATGAAAACAACTGGATTTATTTCCTTAAACGTTTAGCAGATTCAGTACCTGAATTAAGTATTCACAAGCTCAAGGATTGTTAACTAATAATAGCTATTTTTTGTATAAATCAACATTAACTGACATCAATAACTATATAGTTGATGATTATTTTGATACCAAATTTCAAATTAAAACTACTAATTTTGAAGAATTGTGGTTTTTTATTAAATGAGTTTATTAATAAATCTTACACCATTGATTATTTAAACAAATTATATGCTCCGGAAATTTGCCTGGTTGAAATAGAGTCAATTACTGCGGATATTTTGTGTTTGCCACCGAAAATAACAAAGAAAGCCGGTAGACCGAGAGTTAAAAGAATTAGATGTTATAGTAAAGCTTTGCAGACCACCAACGATATACTTGTCGCAACTGTAGCTCAAAAGGACACAATACAAGAACATGCGCTGTAAACACTAGCATGAATAACATTGAAACAAACATCTTTATTGAAAAGCAAATACAAACTACTAATGAAACAGCTATAAAGAAAAGAGAGCGTGTTATTAAAAATGTTTAATTTGTGGTAAACGTCATTACAAGAAAACAAAGTGTGGAGCAAACAAAAAATGATTTTATTAATAAATAGTTTTAATCAATTTTAAAAAAGAAAAATTTATAGTGAAATTAAAAGTTTATTAAAGTTATATTTTAAAAGCACAGTTACTATACATTGGATATTCAGTTAGATATTAAACTATATTTCAGTTATTTGTTTCAAATATACAGTATCAAAATACTATTCAAAAATTGTTTATTGCTTTTTTATTCATAAACTGAAATGTTACAACATAATGTATCTCTACTATTTCGATATTATGAACGGAATTTTATGAAAATGCGACTATGAAATATACCGTATGATTGGATAACTAGTTAAAGTCGCATGTGATTGATCAAAATGATAATATACATATTGGATATTAGCACTGATTAATAGTAACAAATGTCTATTAAAAAGATACAATGAGTAGCTACTTGTTGGTTGTAAACATATAAGCGGCTATATAAGCTAATGTTCTGCATTAATGATATATAGTAAAAAGCATTTAAATACTAATATTAAATACAGTTATTATAATGATGGTTTTATTCAATACTAATAAGGAAATCAGTCGTTTCCAGTTCATCTCGTTTTTACTTCTTGTGATGCGTTATTAAATTTATTATAGTTAAACTGTGCTAGTTGATGGCCAATAAAAAATAAGTTTATTGGCAAAGTAATACTAATCAATCAGCACATTGTATTTTAGACATTATAATAAATGTTAGCACACATCAAAGGCTAGTACTATAGGGTAGCGCCGAAATCATGTGTTGCTTGGCCATCTAAGTTGTAAATTTTTTAATCATAATTGCAAAATTATGGCAAATGCAATAAATTGAATTAAAACAGTAATAGCTATTTAATAACAAAGAAATGGCAATACTATGTATAACTTTACATACGATCAATTAAATTGCATAATATTTTGCACAGATGTGCGTATAGCATATAAGTAGCTATCGGTAAAGTATACCGTTATTGTATTACGTAATGGTATAATAATTATGATAATACGTTAATAAATGTGTAGAAATAGCAGTTTTTTACGATTATGATTTATATAAGTAAAATACAGCAAAATAATTGGCAGATTCAAATTCTCCATGCTTAGTTATATCATTGTATATTTACAAAGCAGTGATTTTACAAAAAATGTAGTCAAAAATGCGATTACGTATTTTAATTCACTTAGTAAAACATTGATAAAATCACGTATAACCTTACGTATAGTGAATCAAATTGTATGATATTTTGCACAGATGTACGTATAGCATATAGATAACTACTGGTAAAGTATACCGTTATTGTATTGCGTAATGGTATAATAATTATGATAATACGTTAATAAATATGCAAAATAACAGTTTTATGCCATTCATAACTTGTATAAGTAAAATACAACAAAATTATTAGCAGATTCGAGTTCTCCGTGCTTAGTTATACATATTGCATAAGATTTAGAACAGTGATTTTTGCAAAAAATGTCAACCAAAAATGCAATTTACATAAATATTTGTTAACAAAAAGCAATTAAAGTTTTATGCTTAAAATTTAATATTAAAGATGAAATTTGGCATAACGAAAGTCCAAAACACTTTATAACGAAAAACAAGCACAATAGCAAGTTAATATCCAGATATACTAATATACAGTGACAATCTATGTCATAGATATACATATAGCTTAAATTTTTGTTAACAAATATTTATGTAAATTGCATTTTTGGTTGACATTTTTTGCAAAAATCACTGTTCTAAATCTTATGTCAATATGTATAACTAAGCACGGAGAACTCGAATCTGCTAATAATTTTGTTGTATTTTACTTATACAAGTTATGAATGGCATAAAACTGTTATTTTGCATATTTATTAACGTATTATCATAATTATTATACCATTACGCAATACAATAACGGTATACTTTACCGATAGCTACTATATGCTATACGCACATCTGTGCAAAATATTATGCAATTTAATCAATCGTATGTAAAGTTATACATAGTATTGCCATTTCTTTGTTATTAAATGGCTATTACTTTTTAATTTGCATTCTATTGTGTTTGACCACCTAACTATACTTAAATAACCGCTTTAATACTGTTTCATTCTGCTGTAGCATTGATACAATAGCTGCACGTTTAAATTTGTTAATTAGTGCCTTATCAGTATTTCAAGGTATTATAAACCGTAACAAGATATTTTTGCTACAATCATAGCTATTAAAAATAAAAATATTACATTTTAAAATTGCATTGTTTTTACCATCTCAATATCATGATTATGCTGTTATGATAGCATGTTAAATAAATACATCATATGCTAGAACTACACGCTACATTAAAACGAATACAATAATGTTATATATATATAAGTATTAGCAATAACTACCAACAATAAACACCTATTAAGAAGATATGAGAGCAAGCATTTATTAGTTGTAACATATGGGTAATTGTATAAACTGATACGCCGCCTTAATTATGAAATACTACAAGCATTCAAGTTCTGTTATTAGCCATCTTTACTATTTAATGACATCTTTATTCATGTCAATAAAGTATACTAGTTTCTAGTCTATCTTATTTTTACTTGATATCATATAAGTTATTCAGTCTACTATAGCTAAACTGTGGTGATTAATGGCCAATAAAGAATAGTTTATTATCAAATCAATACAACTAATCAACATACTGTATTATGTGCACTAAGATAAATGTTAGCAAGCATTATAAATTAACATTATAGGATAACGCCAGGATAATGTGTTGCTTGGTCAAGTTGCGGTTTTAAATTAGAAATGCAACAATACAGTGCTTGAGCGAATTGCGTTTTTGATTATCCTATTTTGAGTCCCCAAAGCAAA